>JACGDI010002507.1:272607-329477 GCA_014898725.1 Jacaranda copaia | reverse complement strand
TTGATCACAAATGACTCAATCAGTTCTTTTACAATATTTTTACATCCTAACTATGATCCCTAATACTCAAAACTAAGAAGTTATTTGGCCGAATTTACAAGCATCTCAAAGATATGTTTTGTGACTTATGAGATGTGATGAAATTTTCAAGAACAGAATGATTTAGATCTTGTAGGTTACTTTGAATTCTTTATTTTATTTCATATTTTAATTTTTAATTGATTATTTTTATAAGAAAATATTTAATATAATGTGACATGTATTAATGAAATAAAACAAGGTATGAAACATAAATTAAGATAGAGGATCCAAACTGCTTGTAAACTCTTTCAAAAAAGGTATCAAACCTGTTTTGAAGGTCTCAACAATTTTTTTTTAGTTTAACTATATTAATTATATAATTATCATTATTAATATTTTTATAAATTCTATTAAAAAAATTTAACTTAATGTGAAATTTACCATTTTATAAAATTCAAAAATATTTTATATAGTAATTTATAAGATATTTTAAATAAATTCAATCAAACAATCAATGTTTATTTTTATAGACTCGAAAGAAGAAGTAGAAAAAAAAAATTCAAGCAACAGTGTACAAGAATTAATTGTATAACTTTTTAGTTTTATTTATTGAATATACAATTAATGGGCTTGCTAACAAAAGGGAAACAACCAAAGCCTAAATGGCCTATGGCATAGCAACATAAGTCTCCCACATAATGTGGGAGATCAGAAGTTCGAGCTTGAATGAATTTTTAAAGTGTATGTGTATAAATTAGAAAAAAAACACACACACACATACACACACAAGGGGTGAACACATGAGATTGAGTTTGTGGGTACCCAATTCAATCGGATTTTGCATTTGGATCTAAAATTGGAGTTTTATCTGATATCTGGTAAATAGGTATCCGATTTATTACAATTGGGATTGAATTTGGAACTAAATCATGTTCGATGAAATAATCGAGTACTCTAATATTTTTGAAGGAAAAAAAAAATTTAAGGCAAGTAAAAAGACAGACGAACTTCTCTTCACCATTTCTTGACCTATCGGGGCAGCCTCACTCAACCGCAATTCCTCAAACCCAAAAATTAAAATCCCAACTCCCCAACCAAAAGGCACCAAACCCTTACCGAAATCACTCAGCCACCCAACGCGAGTTGGATTATGGTTTTGAATGATGTATTGGTTAATGCCCTACTATGTTTAATTCTTGAACAAATTTTTGAAAAGAAAAATGTGGAACTATGTCAACTCGAGACATGGGAGCTATGGGCTTCTAAACCAATTGTTCCTTACTGAGTGAGCAAACTGGCCCATAGGCCCACATCATTGATGGCTTCACTCCGAAATTGTTGTCTATCCATTGCTTATCAAAAGGCGGGAAAAACCGAATCTTTTCACCTTTAAGCAAAGGGTTATTACTTTGAAATAACTTATTTGAGAAGATGAACACAGACATGGCCTCTTGAACAGGTAATTTATGCTTAATATAGCCAGAATTTCTTCATTTTCTTTTGTTTTTAGTGTGATTCATACATAATTTTATTGTATATTCGGTAGTGTTTGGTGTTTGGTAATTTTTGAAATGGGTGTGGGATTATGTGTAGGGTTTGCACGATAGGACATGACAAATGCTTGGCATTTCACCATCTTTAAGGCTTTGTAAGTTCAATTACATATAATTTTCACACTGCGTGGTTTAATTAGTATTTAACTTGTTTCTTTACCAGTTAACTTGTTCGTTTGTTGGCAGAATAAGTAATGTCTAGCATGATAGGTGGCATGCTCACAGGTTGTTTGATAAAATGCGTTTGTGGGAGATTTTTGGGTTGAAGATTTTGTTATTGATACTAAAATCAAAGGATTTGAAATCATTCTGACCTCAAGTACTTTGATCAGAAGCCTGACCTTATGATCCTAAGCGAAATCAATCTGGGCTCAAAGTTTGATTGTATTGGAAAATTTGTAGAGAGTGAATACCATATTTAAAATATAAAAGGTCCTTTACGCATATTACATATTGTGAGTGATCTTTATTTATTTAGTTTTCCATGACATGTTATGTCTTTCAGAAATTTTGCAACAGTAGCAGCGCAACGGTCGTTAAGTTCTCATTGCAATTTGGCTTACCGGTTCAAGTGCTCATTAAGGCAAATTCACATGGAAAGTAATAAGAGAACTGATTCAAGGGGGGCTTTAATTGTTCTAGAGGGTTTGGATCGTTGTGGAAAGACCTCTCAGTGCAGCAGATTGGTTTCTTACCTTGGAGAGTTGGGGCATGCAGTTGAATCATGGAGATTTCCAGACAGAAATACAGGTGTTGGACAAATGATTTCTTCCTATCTAGCCAACAAATCACATTTGGATGATCACGCCATCCATCTGCTCTTCAGTGCAAATCGTTGGGAGAAGAGGTTAGCTTTTACTTGTTTGTGCATGCCTTGATTTTTGCCAATGTCATATGGACATAGATTCTAACTTCTTTTTGAATGTGTCATTCCTTTTTTTATATGGAAAATACATCACCCGGCAATTCTTTCTCCACGCGCGCACACACACAGACACACACACACACACACACACACACATATATATATATTCATGTACATGGAAAATGTAAGTATGTCAGCCTAATTAGTGGTAAAATTTTGAAATTTTGGGTATCCAGTCACTTCAGTGGGGGGCAGAATCGAATTTTTTTTTTATAATTTAATTTGTGGAATGTGTAAAAGCAAGCAATTTTAGAATTACTGATGCCTTTTGTGCAAAACCCTATGGGGTTCGGCTAGAGAACGGATATTGCTGCTTATTGAAGCTGTATCAACCTGGTCGCTTTTTTTGTTAATAACTTCTGCTAGTCAAAAGATGGTTGGTTTCCCCTACAGATGATGGATTATTTAGCCCTTTATGTAATCAAGCAACCTACCGCACCATCTCCTAAGATGCTTTGAAAATTTATATTATGAACTCAAATAAATTGAACTGTCTATTATCTGTGTTTTCAATTTTGAGTGCATTTGTGACATTCTTGATATTTATTCAAGTCATTGTTATTTGAAAATTTTGATATATTTGCTTATGCTCAAATTTATTGGGTCATTAACTCTGTGGCCTTAGATCCTTGATGGAATCTAAGCTGAGAAGTGGAACCACACTGATTATTGATCGCTATTCTTTTTCTGGGGTTGCTTTCTCATCCGCCAAAGGACTTGATGTGGAGTGGTGCAAGGTGGGGATATTGTGTATATATTTGTTTTGGTTGTCAACCATTATCTGACTCGTTGTGATGTGGAACTTATTATGCTTCAATTATGCCCATCTTGTTTTTGCAGGCTCCAGAGGCAGGATTGCTAGCTCCTGATCTTGTTGTATACCTTGACATATCACCAGAGGTATAATATGCTTGCACAATCCCTTAATTGTATATTGTGATTGACATCTTGATCTTTAAAACTTCCCTCAAGTTGAACAACAGAGATGTTGATTGGAGTGTTTGAATTGAAAAGGGAATACCAAACTTTGGTTCAAGGCTTCACTTTGACATGCTTGCCTCCATGCACAATTTCAGCGAAATATGCATTTGGACAATGCTAATGCTCCAATGACCATCATGCAATTTCAAGCCAAATGTAAAAGTAAAGCTGGTTGGATCAACGCGCTTTCATACCATGTAAAATACGAAGAGAGGGTTTAATATCATGAGAAAGTGAAAAGAGAATGAACACAAAGAAATATGTGGTTTTGTGATTCTGAATTACAACATTACTTTTATTTAAGGTAGGAAATACAATGTTTGCAAATAAATGTTGGAGAAGACCACTCTGTTGGCATCATTTCTGAAACCAAACCATGAATCAGTCCCATGAAAAATGGACAATACATTAATTGTTTATTGTGATTGGCATCTTAATCTTAACATTTACCACTGAATGGTATTCCATCAAATCAGCTTTGTAGCAAATGTGCATTTGTGGTGGCTTATTTAGCCTTTTTGAGAAACTTTCAGATAGTTGGATTGTTATCTTCATGATGCAGTACAGTCAATTTTTTTTTCAAGTTTTATGATCTACATACTTTTTTTAAGCTCACTTAACATTCGTTCCAAAATATACCATTTCCTTAGGAAAGGCTCTTATGCTTGAGAATCTGGATTGTTGCTTTCTGATTGTGAGGGTGCTGTTTCCAAGTTAAATTATTTCTGTGCTGACTGTGAACTGATGATCAAAAATTTTCAGAAAGCTGCCGAAAGAGGAGGTTATGGAGGCGAGAGGTATGAGCAACTTGAGTTTCAAAAGAGAGTTGCTCAATCATATGCGACACTTAGTGATGCAACATGGAAGGTAATGGTCTTAGAACCTGTTCTTTTTCATTAGATTATTATCACACTTGCGATCCCTGTTCTTATTTGGAACTTGTTAAGCTACAATGATGCTTTGAGAGTTAGTAAGTCTAATAACCAGATGCTAATAAATAGGCAGGCATTTTTTTGGCTGAGATTGAACGTATTCGTTGAAAAAGTGGACCATTGTCTCTTATCAGGGTTGAAAATTGGAACTATGAAACTGCCAAGTTTAAATGCTTAGGCTCTTTGCTATTCAAATGTGTACCACGTGGGACAGTCTGAATATACAAGATTCAGTTTTCAGGGCAACAACACTTGTACTGGATGATAAAACACTGAATCACACATTGAATCTTGAACTGGTAGCATATGGAGAATGCTTCAATTGTCCTTATATTCAGTATGTGCTTGTGTTTTGTTTGTTGATTATGTCTCGCTGCACTACAGGTCCTGTGACTTCCATCACAATCTACAGAATTAGAGAATGTCTTTGGGATCCTGACGGGTCTGATGATTAATTTGTCTTATTTTGTCTTCTCCATTGCAGATGGTAGATGCAACCCTTCCAATTGAAGATGTTGAGAAACAACTGCGAGAAATCGCTGTGGAATGTGTGCTGACATGCCAAAAAGGGAAGCCCTTTTCAGAGCTGTGGCAAAATTAGTTTACACTGTTGCTGAAGCACAACTTATCGGCTAGTTTGCCTGGGATAGCGGATGATAACTTGAGGGTGGTGCGTTTTTTCCCCTCCTCCCTCCCTCCGTTAATTTAGCAAAACTGGAAGTATGCCAGAAGATAATTTGGGAGTGCATGATAGTTTTATGAGCAGTGAGTGTATTTTTCAGTTCCTGATAATGTTAAAGCCTTTGTTTGGTGGCAATGATAAAAAACTTAGCAGACTATAACAACTTAAAAATTAGAACCCTCTTTCATAATGTTTCCACTCGGCTACGCCAGCATAAACTAGTCAGATGGAATATCTTGCACTGCATATGCGAACTTATCAGCATTATGTACTAGACCGAAGTACGCATAGCTGTATGATTCTTTGCTGGGCTAGCACCAACTATTCAGCACATCGTATCTTTCTTTGCTATTACATAATGGAGGTGGCAAGTTGCCCCCTCGGGTCTTCATTCTCTATTTCAATTGATATTTATTTTTTATTTTATATTATACTTAAACGCTAAGTCACTAAATGTATAAAATATCTTTCTAGATAAATACAATATTATGGTGGATTTGCTCTTTGCTTGTTAGTGGTGTATTTAGAGGTAATTGGCCAAATAATGAGAAAGATGGCAGCACAAAAAATATAAAGTTGCAAGCTGCTCATTTGGTTATCTTTGCAATTAGAATACAAAACTCACCTGTACATCATTGGTTGCCATAATATTCTTAAAATTCTTCACATTTTTCTCAAACCATTCATGATTATATTCATATATTTTATTCCTCACATACTAAAGCAAAATATACACTTATTTGGCGACTTACTTTTGCAAATCACATTCGGCGGCATCGTCCCACAAGGCACGAAAGACACCACCAACAGGCTGCATGAAAAGAACTTTTATAGTTATGCTACAAAACATATGTATGCATGTACGTATTTATATATATGGAATTTTATTTTCTTCTCTTACTTTTTTGGGGGTTTTCCTAAAAATACAATTATTCAAAAGAAAAAATATATTTAATTTCGTGTTTCATTTCCTATTTTAATGTACTAAACAAGGGAATTTAATGAGACAAATGCAAAAAAAAATTACTATAGGATAATTAATGTCACTAGCATAGGAAATAAAATAACAGATCTATAGATGTAGAACAGGTAGGAGGTGTTTATTTGTTAACAATTGAGGATAGCTTGTCCAAATATATAATAGAATAGTTGTAAACTCCAATGACATATATTCATAGCCTCTACCATGTGGCTTGTGGTCTAGTGGCATAAATTTCCCACATAATAAAAGAGGTCAAGAGTTCGAGCTCGAATGAACTCCTAAAGTGCATCCGTGTGTATAAGAAAAATAAAAATAAAAGTAAAAATTCATAATCTCTTAAAAATAATGAGATTTTTGTTGCTAGAGCATGGTAAGAAATAATTTTTAATTAAAGATATAAAAAATAATCAAGGAACAACTTCAAATTATTCAAACACAATAAATGAAGCCATGTTAACTATAATAAACAAAAAAAATTGGCAGGTACAAAGAAGTTATATTTATTTTTATGAGATGTTATTAAAAAGAAAGAAAAGTCACAAAATTAATAAATAAGGTATTTTGGTCGAAAGCTTTATAATAAAACTTAGAAAAATAAACTAATTGGGAATAAAGGGGGAAACAAGATGCATTTTATGAGATACCATAATCATAATAAAAGATTATGTGATTACATAAAGTTCTAATAATATTCTCGTGCGAAACCATGGGCATGCAAATAATTTTTTTTATTTATATACGTGCACATCAGGATTCGTTAGGTTCAAATTCTAACCCTATACTTTATGTGTAAAATTAATACTACTAAATAAAATGCCACTCGACAAGTAAACAATTATCACAAATCAATGCTATTGTAAGGAATTTTGTGATGAGATTATCTAATAAATTAATCTAACACGTTATTACCTAATTACTCTTTATCAATTTGAATTCTAAGTTCATCTTAAGAAATAGAGATTATGTAGTGATTTTAGATAATTAATATTAATAAAGATTTCCTTGGTTGTAATAAATAGATTGTCATACCTAACAATATGTTACAATCTAAATAGAAAATATTGAATTAAAGTACAAAATGAGTCATTGATAAATAATTCAAATTTTAAAAATCAATAAATATAAAATATATCATATTTAAATTATTCAAATTTAAAACAATACAAAATATATACAAGCACGTACATTAGGAGTCTATTCAAACTCAAACTCTTCGCTTTTCACATTATATAGGAGAAATATGCTACTAGCTTAATGGCCACTCAGCATAGACAACTCATACTTGGTGAAATAAAGTATAAAGGTGCTGTGTCTAATTTGTATTATTTGCCATATATACAAATACAACTGCATGGAAAAGAGAATTTGATGAATGGGGATCCTTTATTACAGTAAAGCACTAAAGCAAGCAGTAAAAGGACTGGGCAGAATATTAATTATTTTTTTAATTGGATATATAATATTTGTATTTTTATTTAATTTTTATCTAGATATCTATTGAGTCAGGTTGGTAGGTGTGTTTGTGTCCTCCTGTTTTAGGCTTTGTTTGTTTGTTAATTTTTAATTTATTTTTTAATTCTCAAAACTTAAACAAACAAATCCTATATATTTTTCAATCTCATTTTCAAAATATAAAATTTATTATTAAAAAATACCTACTATTCCCAACTTTACACCACTCCCCAAGGTACCACACATTCTTTCATCATTATAAATATATACATATTTTACCACTCATACAATCTATATATACACATATATAAATAATTTTAAAATATTCATTTCATCCCACAAACCCAATAAAAAAATAATTGATGTGACATCTTATCCCCCAAAACACAAACAAACAAACTATTTTCTCCCAATTCATTCTCACAAAAATACAAATAAATAATCATCACATTCTTGAACTCCACTGTTCAAAATCCATTCTCCTAAAATATTTTGAAAATATGGCGCAATTCACAACCAAACAAAGCCTTAGTTTTGTAAGTATCCAATTGTTTGGACTTTATTGAAGGCTCAGGTGATGTGGATGACCTAATTAAGAAATCTTTCTGGATAAGTATCAATCTTTAACAAGATGCATTCTTATCGCATCCTCAACTGATTAAGGGGGTAATATAGTTGAGTTGACTCAAATTTGGAAAATATTTTTAATCATTTTAATTCGATTCAATTTAATTTGATTAAATTTAAATGTTAATTGAGCTTTAAATAATTACAAGCTCATAATGTAAAATAATAGGAATACAATTATATTTATTTATTTATTTATAAAATAAAAATAATATTAAAAAATATAACAATTAGCAAATCTTGAACTGAATACAACCAGCTCAAATTCGTTTGGTAAAACTCACGAGTCAACTCAATTTATTGCACCTACCAACAAGGACCATAGGTATATTATGATAAATGATAATTAGAAATAATACTTATTATTGGGACCATCTAAATAAGTGATAGTAAGGTGACAGTATCTTGTATGCATGTGTGTACGTAAAGTCGTGGATTTTTCCTGTTAAAAAAGAAAGAAAAAAAAAATATGAATTTTCTTTAGGCCCTTCCCCAAAGAAAAAAAGAAAAAAAAAATTCCTTATAAGTTTTTTTTGTGTGTCAACTATTTATACCATACACATATTGTTGTAAGTAAATATTAAAAAAAATAGTAAATAGTGATATATATATATATATATACGATGCAGTTTAATTTTCAAATGTGTACAAAAAATTTTATGGTGTGAAATTAAAAAAAAATATTTCTTTATTTTTAATATAAAATAGTAGTTTTTCTTAATAATTATTTGAATTTTAAGGATAAATAAAACAAGAAAGTTATGACATAGTAAAATTATTTGAAGAAAAAACAGGTAAATTTGTTGTTCATAAAAAAACATATCAATATTTGATTAAAAAAAAGAGAGAGAGAAACTACTTAAGAATAATAAGTTGAAGAACATTTTTAACTTTTGTTACAATTTTGAATATTTTTATACTATTTAAGAATAATATAATTCAAAATTAATTAGTGTGACCCGCATTATCATTTTTCTAATAATAAAAACTGATGGAGTGTAATTTTCAAGGACGAATATTGATTATGTGAGGTTTGAACTTAACACCAAAGGTACGTTTTGAATATTATTGTACGTTAATGGTTATATATACTAATAGCATTTCATGTACGGTCTATAGGCCATAGGTTTAATTGTACCAAAAGAGAAATTATTGGGGTCCGAACTTTATTTTTATTTTTCACTGGGACGTACGTACTTCCTATAGATATTAACATTAGTATTATTGGATGGTTATCTTTGATAAACATAGTTTATTAAACATTTCTAACTATGGAAGAAGTTAAATTTAAGGCAAATTTTAAGTTCGTAAAAACTTAAAATTGGATTTAAAAAAAAGCCCATTTCATACTCTTTCTGGGTCAAGTTTATTGGTAATCTTTTAACTTGAGCTCAATTCATTCGGACTCAATTATGATTTTTTATATCGAGATTCAAGCACACTTAACAAAAAAGTATTTTTAATATTTAAATTAAACTAAGTTTTTCTACAATTCTTGGATGACATTGTTATAGTATTGCAAAATGAATTAATGTATATTTTAAAATGGTACCACTTTATTATATATTGAATTATTTAAAATTCATTTTCTGTGAATTTTTGAATATTTTTATTTGAGTTTGAGCTTATTAAATTTGGATTATGCTAACTCATCTTGTAATCTATCCAATAGAATGGATTTCAAGAAGTAAGAGAATGTTTAGTTATGTTTTTATTTTCAATTTTTTTAAATTTTGAACAGTTAATTACAGAGAGTGAATTGAAAATGAGTTTATATTTAAATAGTGTGTCGGAGAAATAATGATTATATAGTGTTTAGTAGGTTGTAGACAGAGAGAGACGGTAACAATGAAGAAAAAAGAGAAAATATATAAATTATTGAAAAATGTGTTTTGAAAAAAAACGATTTGAATTACATGTGAAAATGGTGATAAGTTGTTGATTATTTATTTTTAAATAATAAAAAGGGGGTGAAAATGAATTTAAAAACATAAACAAACTAACTATAAGATATGACGTGCAAAAGTAAAAACTATAAAATAAAATACGATAAATTAATTCTTAAATCACCTGGGTCTTCTTGTGAAATTATCCTTTGGTCGATCTCTTGTACAGCGCTAAACGCCTAAACTGAGGGCGGTGTTTACGTCCAATTTCCATGCAAACCCAGCAAATTCCATTCTCCAAACATCGCATGGTACTATTTTATTCCATTTGTGCCCATGCCCTCTATGCTGAATAAGCCGAGCTCTGCATGCAAATGAAGGGTAATAATAGGGTAATTCTTCTTTCACCACCAACCACACCAGGAACCCCTGCTCCGCCGCCGTCACTTCCGCCGCCACCATTTTTTTATACGCATCGTTGACCCAAATCACGTTGTTCGTCTGGTCGGAAATGAAACCCGGACACGTGTCCTGCTCCAGATGGTAGATCTTTTCCTTATCTGAAAACCCTAACCCTACGCCAGTAAACTTATCGGTCACGCTTTCGATGATTATCCACGTTTCGATCACGGATCCGACGCGTCTCAAATTCGCTGTTCGGCCGCCGGAATCCGCCGTCAGCTCGAAGTTAACGTCGTCATCAACGTTACTATATGGACCTGTATTTGAATTTTCCTGAAAATTTTGCGTGCTATTATTGCTACTCTTGTGGTCACCTTCAGATCTGTCCGGCAGAAGCTGAAGCGTCACCACTCCTTTTTCCGGCAACGACTCGTCTTCGATACCTGAGTTTTCCGGCGGCGGGGACCTTTTTTTGCCTTCCGTAGTCTTCTTCCTCACAGACCGTTTACTTTGCCGACCGCGAACCCTAACATACTTCCTCTTCGCTCTCCCCCACGCGCCGTTTCCTCTCTCCTGCTCCACCGTTCCGGAGGCCGATTCACCACCAGCAGGCTTCGGCGCAATCGGCCGGAATCTGAGCATTATCCGGTTCATTACCAAGTGATTATTCGATGCTTTCGCCGTCCAACTACACATCGATCTACCGATCCAAAACCTGCAGCAAAATCAACAACCAAACCAGCGCATTCATCTGCGAATCCAACGATCCAAATCTGAAAAGCAACGGCTCACTAAATATTCAGCGACCAACAAAAATGAAAGAGGTGTACGAAATGGCGACACATGTTAGGCCATTACGGGCAAAAATGAAGATCTTGAAAAAAAAGAAGAGTGGTATCCATCTAATCTAATTGGGTGTGTGAAAATTGACCAATGAGGATGCGCAATGTGTTCGTAGGAGCAGTAGATGAGGGGACACCTAGCCATTCTCAAGGAATCATGGTGTTTTCCAGGGGTGAAATGGAAAGGTTCCAGAACATGGACACGTGTTTGCTTTGCGTTGATAATGGTGAAAGCTACAGTTTATCAGTTTATATATATATATATAAAGAGAGACATATATACATACAATGAGGCTCACTCGCTATCGACTCTAAGTGTTGAGCATGCAATGTGACATTAGAGCAAAGTATGTAAAATTAGGGTTTTTGACTAATCTCTAAGCAACTAATTTAAAATTGAGGATCAAGGAAGGAGAGTGATACTTTTATATTTATTCATCACCAATTAATGAGGAAAAATGTCGGTATTACGTGACGTAAATATAATAAGTCAAATGTCCATATCATTGTACAATTGTATTCTTTAGTAATTTATTTGGATTATAATCGAAAATATAACAATAAATATCAATGCTGACTTTAGGAAGATGAGGACATCTTGTAAATGGGGTGATGAAAGTGCCAACAAGGGAGAAAAGACTAGCTTCTTGTGAGTAGTCTATTAAAGGGTTGCTATTGGTTAGGCATGAATGCCTGCTTCCCTTCATTCGTACGAAGTTTGAGCTTTGGTTAGAAAAATGCAATCAAACTTTACCTCTTTTGCCTGTATCACAAATGTAAATCTCTTTAACGAAATTTACAAGATTAGCTACAAACTGGCGGCTATATATATTATGTTCATAAGATTATTATTCAGTGTAATGCATAAAAACTAATACTTCATATATTCATAGTACTTTTTTTGATATTAACAATCTAGACTTAAATGAAAGATATTATCATATGGTGAAGGAAGAAGTATACCTTCTACATAAGTAGAAAGCAAGCTATCTAGCTAGCTAACAAGGAAATGTAGGCTTAATCACCTTGCTAGCTCCTTTATTGTCATTTGTGTTTGGTGTGGATAGATATCCACGAAGTGGGAAAGCGAGTGAGCTAAATGCTTTATTCCTACCGAAGGATGCAACACGTGGATGGTCTTGTAAGGTAGTTTAATTTTAGGGCAAAGATCCAGATTGTGATTGGTTGTGGTTGGAAGTATTCAATGATTGGTGGAGTAGACAGAATAAAGTCTTTCTCAGTTATCCACATAAAGTTTCAAGAAAAACTTGGTTTCAATTCCACCAATCATGGCCCTTTATTTATTCAAAATGTATATATATATATATATTGCATATATATACTATATATATGCATCTATATCACATTCATTGATGACACATTGCAGTGTATTATACCTGTCAAACTGATGAGGATGGCCACACTTCCAACACATTTCCTAAAAAATTTTGGCCCTAATTATGAGCTAATAATCAAGGATGAGAAAATTGATGACAATGCCCTTAGAGAAATGGATGTTCTCTTTGAAATTTATGAAAACAAGTTTACTGATTTATCCACTTACTTGATTCTATTATCGATGGGTGCAGTTCCACCTAACATGGGCTTTTATTTTCCATCAATTTTCAATCTATTAATGGCCGATTTATGCTTTTGTAGTTTCTTGTACTTATTTAATTAAGAATTTCATCGCGTAAGTGTATCGTTTTGAAACCATTTCAATGGTTGCGTTGATCCTAACTCTTTTGATAGTCCTTACATAAATTCATAACCACAAATGCTTGAATGGCTGAAAACCACTTACCTGATTCGGTACTAATGTGCGTTTATCTTGATTTTCCAAAAAAATTATGTGGTACTTGTGTCACAGTACGTTTTTAAACTTCATCCCCATATATGGCATAATTATTTGATGTGTGATTGGTGCTCAAACTACAACCGTAAAGCGAATAAAACTTTATATCATATCACAACACTTTCTTTCTTCATGTATATTCACATGTTTTTGGATCTTCCTATCGCCACTTGTCCATCGCTGCCCTCCGATTGGACAAACCAATCAAAGTGAAGTCAAAAGTATAAGCAATAGCAACTATTTAATCACCATATAACCTCTATAAGTTACATGTTTAATTACCAAAACGTTAAATGCCCATCTGGTTTGTTTTCAAAACCCTTTTCCATTTTCTTCTGATTATAAAAACAGAAAACTATTAACTTCTCTACTATTTTCATACGCATATTTTCATTCTCAGCACATTTTTTTAAACACACTCTCTCCGTTTTCACACTTTGTTATCTCCCATTCTCATTTACACCACTTTTAACACAAAACCTCAACAATATCCAAATACAATTCATTTTCAACCTTATATAATTATTTTAATTCAAAATAAAATATTTAAATAATATTTTATTTTTAAAATATCACTTATAATTAACTTTTCACTATTTATTTCTATTAAAAAAATAAAAGTACCTCAAAAAAAGCAAAACTAAGCAGCCTCTAAGTGCGTCGTACTATACAAAGTATTTGGCAGGTGTTTATTTGGGGAGTCGCATCATACCGACTGAGGGGAAAACACTACTTTTTGATTGGTGGATGTAGATTTTAGTGGGTCCCACGAAAAAGCAGCATATCTTACGAAAGGGCGCGTTTTGATTGGGTAGCTGGAATTGGCCAATGGGAGTGTGGACGTATGGCCAAGCACTCGCTGACGCTGAGGGACCAGGCGGACGCGTGGCGGATTATTTTATGCTGCTGAAAGGTTTGAAATTCGAGGTGTTGGATTGAGGACGCGTGGATGGTCGGATGACGTCTTGTCGGACTAAATATGTATGGTGGGTCAAACAAGGCGTATGGTGATGTATGATGGGTGGGTGGGTTTTAGTTCAAAAAGGGTGACAAAGTGTTCTTCATGTGGGAGAGATGGCAGCCTTTTTCTCTTTTATAATCATTAAGTGGATGTTTGGTTTTACTATATATGTAATTTTTAATATTAGTTTTTGTATAGAACGTACATGCATTGTTTTTCGAATTTTGTCGGGCAATTAATTGATTGAATAATATTATTTTTATATTTATATATATATTAAATTTTAATGAATTCTTAATATTTATTTTTATGTTTAAATTAAAATAAATTATGTAAAACTTTTAATACTCTGAATATATTAGGGGTGGTGTGGTGGACGTGACTTGAGAGATAATTTTATCAAGTCATGTCAAGTGTTTGGTTTCAATGACAAAAATTCAGGATTAATTGAAAGCTCAGTATACAATCCCACATTCAATTGATTGTTTATCATACCACTTGGAGGTGTGATTGTGTAATCCAAACTAATGGGAGGAGGAAAAAATTGTGATATGAAAATTATATCCATGCAAATTTAATTTTTAGTTTTCCTACAATGGATATTTTAGTAAACTCATTATTTAATCCTTATATTCAAATTGTGTAATTCTAGTCACCAAACACAATATTATATTATCCTCAACAATGTAATCCCACTATATTATTATAATTTTATTAATCGCATCTATAAAACCAACCAAACGTACCCTAAGTGCATGTCCCACCAAATTGTAACTATTGCTTGATAAAAATAAGGAAATTTGTCTTTACCTTTTTCACTTCTATAAAGACAATATTTTTTCTCGTGACAATGCATAGGACACTTTGCTCTAGCCTTTGACCTGCCTTGTTGTTTCACAAGCATCAAATTATTGAATTACTGTGTGTTTGGTGATGACTACATGCATCTCCAAACATAAAAATCTAAACGCATCTTGATATTGTACTATCAATATGCCTATATATAGGGAATAACTATAAAACTACTCTAGACATAGCCCAAGCTTTACTTCTCCCAATACGCTAGTTTGATTTTATTTTTATTTTTTATTTTTATATTTTTATCATTTTTAAAATATTGAAAAGTAATAAGTGAAAATAACTTGAAAATAATTTTATATTTGAATAAATTATTAAAAAATAATAATTATGTTGGAATTTGCGGATTATAGGCGAAGAGAGAGAGAGAGAGATAATAAAATATATAAATTATTGAAAAATATATTTTGAAAATAAAAATAAAAATATAAAAAAGTGATTTGTTTCCATTTTTAAATACTAGAAAATGTGAAAACGGGAGATGAAAATGAAACCAAACAGGCCCGTCTTTTCTTCCACAAATAATGGTAGCAAACATTCCAATAAATAGAAAACGATGTCGCTTCAACCAATTTGATAATGTTATCTGCTCAAAATATAGGGAAAAAAGGTTTGCTAGTATGAATTCCTTATTCTCCATCAAAATATAAAAATTTGTTGTGCATTCAAAAAGAGTCCACCCAACAACTCATTTTTCATAAAGAAAGTACGGTCGAATGATTTATATAAAGCACTGAAGAATAATATGGTTTCCCACTCAGGAAGTTCTGTTAACAGGTCAAACAGAGGATCAAAAATTTTGCTAGTATGAATTCCTTATTCTCCATCCAAATGGAAAAAATGTTGTGTGTTCCCCAAAAGAATTGTAGCTGGTTTAATGCAGCTAGTAAACCTAGTACACTGACACAATGCTGATTTATGAGACCCTCAGAGACACATACTGTTACGAGGAGGCCGAGGATCCTAGTTAACGACATCAAGCACCAACTTTCGGGACTTGAGAACGGACCACTTCAAGCGCCTGTAATAGCCAGCTTGAAGGAGTGCCAGTGATAGAACAAATATCCACTTGAATCCCATCTGTGGTTGTAATTTAGCGTGGTGAAAATGTGTTATAATGGAAAAGAAAGAAAGCTCGTGCCCTTTTTAATTATTTCTATACGTGTTAGCAGAAGCTTACCAGTTTTCTCTCTTCCATTTCGGGTTCTGCTGCCCAGGATAAAAATGTAACCACATCTTTCCCCATCTAGACGGAGATGCAGATAAAAGAATGGTAAGCGATGGCCATGGACAGTTAAGTTTGACATCTATGTGAGTATAAAGACAAAAATGAAATTGTCATAAATTGTGAACAAGACTAATGAGTGAATATACCTGAGCTTCCGTTGCAGGTGTACCATCTTCATACTCAACAGCACCATCATTAAGCATTTTAGGCATAGCAATAGCTCCACCAGGGAAGTAAGGGTTATAATGCAATCCTTCACGAATCTAAAAGGGGAAATGCTTTCTCTAGTTAGCAAACCACAAAATAATACCAAATTGTCCTTGAAAGAAAAGGCAACATTATCACAAGAATTTCATCAGTAATCTGAACAAAAAATACAATCACGAATTGCATACTTGGGTTGAGCGATCAAGGGGAACACAACTAAAAGCAATTGAAACTTAAAAGAAAAGGCCACACCACATTTCAAAGATGCCATGAGCTACAAAATTTTCTGCTGACCAACAATGGCATGGAGTTGCAGAGGGCAACAGTTCCAAGTAGGCCCGCTCACTTGATGTGAAACTACAAGCTACAGCACAACAGATTCTGAACACCACTTGACCTAATCTAGGTTTCACATAATGAAGAAACAGAATCCCATTAATGCTAGATCATGTCTTTTGAGGAATGCTCTTTGCTTAAAATGAGATGTATTCAACAGCCATAGCAATACAATACACACTTATCATAACAAAATGAAAATGAAGAAACCAAAAGATAGCACATGAAACCAGAACTTTATGGCTGGATAGTGAGTGTTGGCAAAATGAGAAAAAGAATAGCCCTGCAAGCTACCCACTAAAACGGAAGAAAATGCAAAGAAAAAGAGCACAAAAAGAACCAAAAACGCAAATGAAAATTCACATGCAAGCACCTTCTTTCTATTTTGTTGTCAAAACACAAACAGACTTGTTATATTTGTATCAGTGTTACCCTTAAGTTCAGGATCAATTGTTACTGAATAGATACAAAAAGTCCAAGATAATAGGGGATTGTTCGCCAAGATAAATGAAAGGTATCATCAGAACTTACTGAAACACCAGCAGGCGGATCACGGTATCCAGTTAGAAGTGCAAAAACGTAATTTTGGCCATCATGACGAGCCTACAAAGGCAAAAGGGTGAAAATTAGCCGAGACAAGATAGAAAAGTATTCCAAATAAAACAATTGGATGGAAAGGTAGGAAATACTTTGGTAATAAGACTTAAATCAGGAGGATAGGCACCCCCATTTGCAAACCTAGCTGCTTGTTCATTTGCATATGGCTGAGGGAAACGATCGCTCAGCTTGCCAGGACGAGTAAACATCTCCCCCTCATCATTAGGCCCGTCAACCACCTCAATCTCAGCTGCCATAGCCTTAGTTTCCTCCTCTGTGTACGCCACACCAACCAAATCACGGTATGAGATTAAGGACATGGAATGGCAGGATGCACAAACTTGTTGATAAACCTGGTGACCACGGCGAATTCTGTTTGAAAAGAACAAGAAATGTCAAAACAACAATAGTGAAGGAGTTCTACAGTCCACTAATTTTAGATAAGCAAACGATGAGCAGTATGCTTTGTTTTCACAAAACATCAAAAACAAAAGCATTAATGTATTTAAATAGGGAAAGAGGCAGAATGCATAGAATGATTCCTACGGTATTTGCTAGAAACAGCTAAAGAAACAATCATTTTAAAAATATAGGAATAAAGAATCCATGGCATTGTCAACATATAGATAGCTACTTTACAGACAGAATCCAATTGCCAGCACAGACATGGCTACATTATAGACGCATGTACAGGCACTTCTTTTAGTTCCATCAAATATTCATCTACTTTTTTGTTTTACATTATCAATTCCAATGCATTCTGTAATTCTTGTTGAACCATCAAGATTTCAAAAACATTCCCACAGTAAAAGAGTATTGAGCTGTTTGGTCCGGAGATTAATGGAAGGTGGTAAAAGAAAAAGGGAAAGGTAAAACAAAATTTAGTTGTGAAACTTATATTCTTGGTTGTTTTGGGCGAAGTATAGTGCACATGTGACATCAATAACAGCACTATTGGTTGATTAATCAGATGCAGCAATTTTGAAGAGTTCATGAAGAATAAAGTAATCAAGAACCAGTGGATAACAAGGAGACAAGTATTGGAAAGTCGAGTGCTCCAAAATCCCATTTGTTTGTTTCATTGTTATGGATCTTATGCAAGAGAAACAGCTTATGCTTATCTGCCTCCGCATATCAAACCAACACCAGAAGAAGTAATCACATTGGGTTAACAGCAAAAGGTTGAGGCAGTACAAATTCCCAATATCAGGTGATGCACCAATATATGGAACAATAATGACTGGAAAACTAATAAAACAGACTGTGGCTGGTCCAGAGATATTTAATTGGTATTATTTCATAGAGAAACATTGTAAGGAATCAATATATGAAACAAATAGACAACCACACAGAAATGGACCAATAGCATCTAGCTCAAGAACAAGTTTCAACTTATCAAAGTCTTAATTGAAAGAAAGCTGACTATAGATCTAAAGATGAACTTGGATTTAAAACATTAAACATATTCAGGAACAATAATAAGCTAAAGAAGAACTCACGAAGCATGGTCATATGAACTCAGGATGCCCTTGTGGGGCCAAGGATAGCTGGGGACACCCAAGCCATGTTCAGCCTCATCACAAGATGCAACTGTTGCAAAACTTAACAGCCCTGAGACACCTGCTCCAAAGAGTGCCAATGCCCTCCAGGACTTTGTGGTGGCAGATCCAACTCCTTCCTGCTCTTTCTTGTAAATAAGAGCCGACAAAACTGGAGAAGCCTGAAAGGAGGAAAAGCTAATATAGGAGTTTTTCATTTTTTATTTTAAGCTGGTAACTGACCATAACGACTCCAGGTTTTGGTTAATGCAAAGAATGTGCACGGATTTCTCATTCACTCCTCCAGAAAATTGATAGTTATAACATTTGGGGATGACTAGATGCATGACTTGAATGTGACCAATACAAATTTTATCTTCAATAGTTCAATCATAATTGAATTTTCACATGTTCCCAGTCTCTAGTGTTATGACTAGACGCAATCTTTCCAAAGGATATTAGATCAATCGCTTGGAAAATTCGTGGGAAAGGAAAACCAAGAATAGTATTTTACACTGGTTTGTGACTGAAGTCTGTCTCTCAGCAACCGATGAATCGCTCTACCTCCAAACATCTTTACTGAGCCCCTTTTTACACGGAACAGAAGTACCAAAGGTCAGATAATGAATTTCTGATGAACAAAACCAAACAGAGAGCTATCTCATCAGCAGCAACCAAGCATTCACAAGCCGTACAACACAAAGGGAGGGAAAGTTTTAACTTTAAAATCCTTACTAAAGAAAATGAGCAGCATGTAGCCTTTCTAAAAACGGAAAAAGAAAGAGAAAGGAAGGAAGCCATAAATTAAACAGATAATCCACATCCATAAGCAATGTCAGCATACACCTATCCCAACTAATGTCCATTGTCAAGACCAACGCAACCGAAAACCATTAGCCACCATATGAGCAAGACACAACACAACATTCCACTAGATCTATTTATATGCTGCTCAGAGGCATTCTTATAGATTTTTATCCACACCCCACCGTTGCCCCTCAGACCATGAGCAGGAAGAAAGCCAAAGATTAGGAATCATTTTGTTGCTACATACTTCTTTAGGCACAGCTTACTTTATCGTTTCCACATTGAAACACGAAAATCGCACTCATATAGCATTTATAGCTCCAACAGCTACTCTCAAAAAGATCGTCAATTTAAAATATTCCGACGCCATCTCCAAACAACTGAACCACAACATCATTAAACGAATTAAATTCGCAAGAATCACGCATCCCAACGAACATACGCAAATGTAGCACTTCCAGGAAAAACAAAAAAACAAAACAAAATGGACATAAAACAAATGAAGATCAATAGGACATGCATGGATACAGGAAGAACAGATCGAAAGGAGAAAACCACCTGAAAATAACGTATAAGCTAATCGGCGGCGGGTATTTGGAGATCCGATAAATGGAAGAAGGAGACCAGTGTAAAGAGATTTAACCGGAATGGTGAAAGCCGAGCACCGAGGTTCTGCGTTTCGGAAGAAAAATGCTAAAGGCTGTTCTATTTTGGGCTAGGACATAATTGGGCTTAAGAGGATAATAATTCGGCTAATTCTATTTTCTGATTTGGGCTAAAAACACTGGGCCACCCCATGACTTTCATCGGCCCATTTTGAGTAAATGCTATGTAGAGCTGGCCCACTTAAAAGCTATTTTCATCTTACATATTATTTAGGCTTTGTTTGGTTATATTTTTCCAGAACAACATTATTTTAGGAAAATATAATCAAATATATTTTTATTTTTCTTTTAAAATATACATTCTTTAGTATATATATATTATATGTATTTTTTATTTTTTTAATATTAAAAAAATCACTTTATTGCATTTTCACCTTCAAAAACCTAATAAAAAAACAGTAATTTGACTATTATAGTAAAAAATGCCTCCTCTAAAATGTAAACAAACATACCAAAAAATAATTTTCACATTCTCTAATAATTTATTCTCCCAAAATATATAATAAAATCAAATAAAAAACATAACCAAACACTACCTAAACATTTGCCATTTTACAATTATGCGGCGAATAACTCAATTTTTATATGTAATTCAAAATGAAAAAAATTAAATATTTTAGTAAAAAGAATTTATGAAATGTTTGGTTTTTTTTTTCATAACAATATTATTTTGAAAAAACATAATCAAATATTTTTCTATTTTTCTTTCAAAACACACGTTCTCCAATATATATACATATATATATTTTTTTATTATTTTAATATTAAAAAAATTATTCAATTTTATTTTCATCCTAAAAATTAAACAAAAAAATATTGATTTGACTGTTGTAGTAAAAAACGTCTCCCTCAAAATATAAACAAATATTTCAAAAATAAATTTCACATTATCTAATAATTCATTCTTTCAAAATACATAATAAAATCACATAAAAAATATAATCAAATATTTTTCTTCTAAACAACTATGTAATACTAAGCAAATTAACCGTTCTTAATTAATTAATTACACAATAATTAATATTTAAGTGCTTGAAATTATTTTTAGAACATCGGCTTGCAGGCTCCGACTTGCTGCCTGCACCTGATTCTCGTAAATTGGACAGTTGACTTTCTTCACTCTCTCACTACTAAAATGGATAAACCCGAACCATTATCTATCGACCCGAGATCCGGCTTCTGCTCCGAAACCCAAACTTTCTACAGCCTCCGTCCTCCTTGCCACCTTCCGCCGGAAAACACCCGTCTCTCCGCCGCGGCTTATGCTCTCTCGCTTCAATCCTCCTCTCCCTGGCCAGAAGCCACCGCGCTAATCGACTCCGCCACCGGACACTGCATTTCTTACTCCCAATTCCGTCTTTGCGTCAAGGCTTTAGCTTTCTCTCTACGAACGGAAGTTGGCCTCTCCAGGAATGATGTGGCCTTTGTCCTCTCCTCTAACTCCACCCGCGTTCCAATCCTCTATTTCGCACTCCTCTCCATCGGCGTCGCCATATCTGCGGGGAATCCACTCAGCACGAGCTCTGAAATCTCCCGCCAAATCAAAATCTCGAAGTCAGTCGTCGCTTTCGCCACGTCAGCGACTTCCGTTAAGCTCCCGAAGCAAGGGTGTGAAACGATTCTCATCGATTCAACCAAGTTCGAGTACATGATGACGAGGAGGATTACCAGTGAACTCGACGAGGTAGAGGTGAGCCAGAAAGACGTCGCGGCTATACTCTTTTCGTCCGGGACGACTGGGCAAGTGAAAGGCGTGGCCCTAACTCACCGGAACTTCATTGCCAGTGCCGCCAATTTCTATTACCAGCGGCAGGAGAGGTTAACTCCGCCGGTGGGCCTGTACGCCATTCCGTATTTCCATGTGTTTGGGTTTCATTATTGCTTGAAATCGGTGGCCCTGGCTGAGACTGTCGTGATGATGGAAAGGTTTGAGCTGGTGAAAATGCTGAGGGCAGTGGAGGAGCATAAGGTGACGCATTTGGCAGTGGTGCCACCGATGGTGGTGGGGATGGTGAAGAGTGATTTAACAAAGAAGTTTGACTTGGGATCGCTAGAGGCTGTGGGCTCCGGGGCAGCCCCTCTCGGCATAGATTTGATTGAAGCCTTTTCAAATAAATTCCCAGGGGTTTATCTTTACCAGGTTAAACAATGAAGAAATTTCCACCTGAATATTAAAGCATGTTGATATTTGATAATATTTATGTTGTTTTTCTTTGAAATGTCTGAAATTGATGAATTAAGAACTAACTGGATTGGTAAAATTAAAGGGTTATGGGATGACTGAAACAAGCGGTGCCGCGTTCAGAGCAGTGAGTCCTGTTGAATATCTTCGATGGGGTTCAGTAGGAAAGCTGTTGGGGACTCTTGAAGCCAAGATTGTTGATCTGGACACAGGCATTGCTCTACCTCCTGGCAAGCAAGGGGAACTATGGCTAAAAGGACCAACCATCATGAAAGGTAAATTAAGATCATGGCAGTCATCAATTTTGTTGCTCTCCCTTGTAGATATTACAAGCAAAAATTAAGTATGACTATTGAAAAACTTCAATATCATTCTCATAAATGTAATATGATGAGTTTGTGTGGATATTAAACAGCTTGATAATGTACCATAGCAAAGAGGAGAATGATTTTCAGATAGAGGAATAAGAAGCTTTTGGTGACATTTTTGTAGGGTATGTGGACAATCCCAAGGCGAATTCCGAAATTTTTGTGTCAAACGAGTGGTTGAGAACTGGCGATGTTTGTTATATCGATGATGAAGGTTTCCTCTTTGTGGTTGATAGAGTAAAGGAGTTGATCAAATATAAAGGATACCAGGTTATTATCCCTTTTGGCCATTATTTAAGCTGTTATATATGAATTAGCTTCAGTTGAATGCATACCTCGAGTTACGATTCTTGTTTTTATCGGATTAGGTTGCTCCTGCTGAGCTCGAACAACTGCTCCTCTCCCACCCTGATATTGTTGATGCTGCTGTAATGCCGTAAGCTTCATGTCTTTAAGTACTACTATTCTTTGTTCTTCCTTGAGAATTATAGCTTTCAGCACTGTAGATAATTCCTTCTCTGCAAGCATTTGATTTCCTTTCACTGTGAAATAACAAGACCATGAACATCAAACAAGTATTGTTTCCCACAATATTCTTAGAAAATGGAGGATTAAGGTTTTATTGCTTGTTCTGATTGAAATTCCTAAAATTCTTATTACAATGTATTCCAGCTACCCTGATGAAGATGCTGGTCAAGTGCCCTTAGCCTTTGTTGTTCGACGTCCCCAAAGCAGTCTTGAGGAAGGCCAAATTATTGAATTCATTGGAAAACAGGTACTCTTCTGTCTAACTTGACCAAATATGGTCTTGAATCTTTCATCGAAGCTTCTCTTTATAACCTTGTCTTTGTTTTCTTGGTTTTCTAGACATTTTTCTCACTTTGGGTTTCCACTAATTGAATGAGTAGAAAAATCAGTTGACACATTCGAGTCTGAATTGGCACCACATCTAAGAACATATCTTTCTCCACCACTATTTACAGGTTGCTCCATACAAGAAAGTAAGGCGTGTGGTTTTTCTTAGCTCTATACCAAAGAGTCCATCCGGGAAGATATTGAGAAGAGAACTACAGAAGATTTCCCTGCCGCAGTCCAAGCTTTGACATCAAGGCATTATTGATTCACTTCTGTGGATGTCTGCCTGTGGATTATCTGTGTAATAGATCCCTTTTAACTCCAGTTGATTTTTTCACACCAAAAACTGGTTCTGGTTGGTCACAACATTTGGAAAAAGAATTTTTATTTGTTAAGAAGCGTTCAGACAGCAGAATTTCCTTGCAAAATAAGCATAAAATTTCCAAAAATTCCTGTCAATAAATCAAACACTGAGGGGCTGACCAGTGCATGTGCAGGAGTAAATGAAGTATGAAAGAATGAATATAATCAAAACCTCAGAAGAAAAAATCAGCTAATTGACTTTGGTCCTCCTGTCTTTACACAGCATATGCCACTCCTGCAGTACGGCTGCTTGAAGAGCACGATGTTCTACCTCCTCGGCAGTTAATTTAAACAAAGTGGAAGGTCCCTTACTTTTTTCGTTTTCCTTACCCTCTGCATCATTTTTCTTTTCATCCTCGTCTTGCTCCTCTTCATCCACTTCCTCATCATCAGTTTTGGGAGATTTTGGACGAGGCCGTGCTGCCTTTAACAAAGCTATCTGTTCCATTGAGATCCGTAGCCTCTCTGCGGCTGTCTCTTTCACTTCATCTTCAGGCATGTATGCAATGCTGCCATCAGTAAGGTCATCCATCCAGCCCTGTAGATCAGAACTAATCTCCTTGGTGATAGATGCATCTGAAGCTCGAACGACAAATTTGCATATCATGGTGGTGGTCTCATCCCCAAGATCGACATTTCTGCTCACTTCACTGGAGCCAAAAATCATCATGCCCACAAAGCCTCCATACCAGGTTTTAGCAGCATAGCAGAGCTGTTTTAAGATCAAAAACTAATATCAGGGTAGACTTGGTAGCTTGGAAAGCAGAATCAGGATAGGGAAAGGCTCTTTGGAAACACTATGGTTTTTATGAAGCTTGGGTGTAGGGAACAGCCGTACAAGATTATGTCAAAAGTCTGAAAGAAAACTCTCGACCTCAAATGATATTATTACAACATAATACTTCTGTAAAAATTTTCAGCAGCTGGCTGCTCCATTTCTCACTTGCACAGCATCTATTATCTTGGTGTCGACACGATTGAGAGTGCTCCCGGTGCAGCCAAAGAGATTAATGATATAATTACATAATCCTGCTTCCTATTTATACAAAACTAGTGCATGCAAATATCATGTGAAAACGGGATAGTATGTAATCCAGAATCTCTAAGTACTTGAGGAAGTTTTAATGGGTTGAAATCCTTGTTTGAATTGAATGATTTTGATATGCATTTTAAAATCTGTGATTACTTCATTTCGGTTAAATTTTGTAATTTGTTCAAAATTATGAACTAAAAACGATATATCAAACTCATGGTAAATTTCTCCAATCCAAACGCAGATTATTGGAACAATTTAAGATTTAAGAACAGAAAAGATGAAATAGGTATACCTGAAGTAGGTAGTAGGAGCACAGTAATAGTACTAGTAATAGTAAAAGTAAAACCAACCTGAAATCCAGCAACAGTCCGAACAACGTGTGAGCAAACTTTATGGAAAGGCTTAGAGGACAGGGATTTCAAGCCACTGAGAAAAGGAGACTCCCCATACTGCTGGGCTGCCGTAGCCTTAAAACCACTTCCTTCATATGTGTATGTACCGGTACATTCCACTATAGCAGGTAAACTGGGCCATAGACGGAAATACTCAACAGGTGAGATTTTATGAGGCAAAAGAAGTTCGGTAAGGGGAATTTTGTACGGCTGGCATCTCAATATCACAGGCTCTCCTATTTCAGGCCTCAGACTTCTCTTTATTCTCATAATCCGTGAATCTTCCTCAGAATAGTCCTCTTCATAATCTGCTGGAGCATCACTACCATGAAACGGATAGTACAGGACTTGGACGCAGAGGGCACATCGCTCAAAATGGGAAACACCAACAGTCACACTGCACACAACTGGTTCCTGGATAATACAAACGAAATGACTTTCTGAGTGTGATAAGTACAACGCATAAAAACGAATGTGAAAACACACACGCACAAGAAGTATTATTTAAGATGTAAGAATTCCTGCTACATGAATGTTAATAACTGATACTTTTATTAGGCAGATTAGCTTCTGTTGCACCATTTATGAGTAGTACTGAAGAAGGTAAGATGTGCAACTTTACCTGTGAATTAAGATCACGCAACTGCCGCACCGCTTGAGGAGACCCATCCATGAAGTACAACCCACCAGATAGTCCGACTCGAATGTCTACACGATTTAGTTCAATCTCTGTAAGATTCAGAACCTGCAATTATTTGCAGTTTTATTACATCAAATGAAATGTCAATTTTCCGGATAATGTAGGAGAGAAGAAAGAGCTGAGCTAAGAAGAACTGAACTACAACAAACAGTGGCAGTAAACCAAGAATAGGGGAGAAGAAAAGAAATAAGTGAGGGGTGGGTAAATTGTTTTCAGAAGAAACAAATTGATCCTTCAGAAATTCTACCATGAAGTAATCCTAGAGCAGATTGGTTTACACTACATCTTTTTAGCGCGAAACAGGAAATGCTCCTTCAGAGCATATGATGAAGATCTACTGTTATTCAGGTTGAGGGCACGATTATGGGTCAAATGCAATGACTGGCTGCCAGCTGTTTTTTCTTTCCCCCCCGTCATTATTAGACAGGACATTACACATTTGTAGTTAAAATTTGATAGCTCTTTCCTTTAGGGAGCCATGATGGCACACCTAAATGAAAACTCAGAGAAGCTGCACTTTTGGCTTCATTCATTGTTATTAATGCCACCTATCTTTTCCCAGTAGCTTTAACAATAATCATTCAGATCCATTATTTACTCTCTACACTTAACCACTATACACTTCCTCATGTACAAGTCAGCAAAACAAGGAGATACTTTGAGTAGAAACCAAATTTATAATGGCCAGGCTGAGTTTGTACTTTATCTATGCAATTAAACTTATAAGCTAAACACAACCTATTCGAGAATGCATTTGTTCAATTGCAACCCCACCTAGAATAGCATCAGAAGCAGCAACGAAGAGCAGTTTTACCTTCAAATGCAGTGTAATCCTTCCATCATTTGGATCTGCCAAGTGATATCCTTCAACATAGCAAGGATCACTACTACCAGACAAAGTGAATGCACTGGGAGGAACCTTGATCAAACTTGAGTCGATCCCTTTTGTCAACAATTGAGTTAATTCGTTGGGATCGGGTCTCCACAATTCTAAAATAGCCTTATGAATCAATCCCTCGAGTTTTCGGTCCTGAGCTGCAGACGCATCATAGAACTGAACAGTTAGCTTGTGGTGGCTAAATGGGTAATCTCCTCTGGTTTCGCTGACCCCAGCCCATCTGAAAAAAAAAATGAAAAGATCAGATAACCAAAGCGGGAAAAAAAATTCCAGTGTACCTCCTTATTTAGAGGATCAATATATAGATTTCATACTATAAGTTGTAAGCCATTCATTTTGGTCGACCTTCAACAACAGTGAAGAAGATTCCTAATTTTATGATGAAACTGTTTTTATACTCAAACCAGATCATGTTTCAAAATCAAATTTACAAGTAGAAAGATTAGCAGCCGAATCAAATTTATAAATTGCTTCAGATAGGGAAAGTCTCCCCAAGCCAGTCACCTTGCACAAATTGCTCGCAGATTCACAATAAACAAAAGAAATGAGTAAGGGTCAATGGTGTTGATTGTTCTAAACTTCTGGTTCGAACAATAATATGCACGTAAGTTGCAAGCTTCCAATCTAACCAGCCCTGGATTGCTCTGAATATCATGATCCGTATGTTGAGATGTGATCTTTCTATTGTTCAGTGCTTAAAGGGCATTTGAATAAACCACAAAGGGAATGGAGCATGCATAGCATGCTTGAATGCTTTAAAACATATTTATTGGATTAAATTAAGATCAAAGAAGTATTAACTAAATATATACTCCTTTTTCCTATGTACTTGTCCATCACCATGTAGCTTTATAACACTACATAGTGTCTAGATGTCATATATGCCTGCATGAGTACCCGTGCATGGACACCAGACACACGCTGCATATATTGTCTTTTTCTCCAAGTAGGCAGAGAAAAATGAATATACGAACATATCAGTTGCTTCCAATTCAGCAATAACTCATCTTTTTAACTAAATAAATGCATTCTGATTATTACTTTATTTCAGTATATGAATCTAGGATAAAATGCTCACTTGTCATCAGGATGACTTGAAACATATTTAATTCTCTGTAGTATTAAACGGCATTGATGCTTATTGACTGAATCAGCAGAGGCATGGTTCCTAAACTCTTCAAGCTCTTTAGTAAGCAGTTGCCCAGCCCTAGGATTACGAGATCCCAAACGTTGTGCACATAGAAGAACTGCTTGAACATCTTGAAGCCGATTTGTGGTGCTTGCAGATGAATCTATGTTGAAGAGAACTTTGTGGATATTTGATAAAATTATGTTTAAAGTGTCCTCAGGGTCATCAACAAGAAGGGGGTCCAACCCGTCCAAATTAATGTGCTCTGAGATAGCCCAGAGAAGACGGGCAGTGATCCTAGGGGTGTTAACCTGCCAAAATAAGATATGATTATGCAATGAGGTACATAATGGTAGATACCATAACAACTGTTAAATTAGATCTGTTTTAACTTTTAATGCAACAAATGGAACTAGCAAGATATCAAACATCTTAAGCAATATACATAATCAGAACCTGCATGGCTACACAAATACTTGGCATGCAATTAATAAGGGATATAAATAAGATGAGACGATTCGAAAAGCTCACGGGTCTAAACAAGACTTTCATACTTTGTATATATAATTATATAATAAGATTCATAAATATAAGTAAATAATAATAATATTTTATTTGTTATTTTTTGAAAAATTTATAACTATAGATTTTATTTTCAGTTTAAATAAGTTCAAATCAATCCAAACCTATACAAGTCCGAGTTCATTAGAACTTATACGAATCAAGCTTGATAAGTCTAGACCGAACCTTCATCTATTCAACAAGCCGAGCTTGATCTTACTAGAATCGGGCTCGACTCGACTCGACTCATTTATGCTCCTAATTAATATTAGCCATGAAAACAGATAGAATAAAGCCACGAAGCTGGTTTGAAATCATTGTGAGGGAATGTAATGCAATAAAATCTTTGAATACCACATTGTAACTGTAAGAACAACTACAATGCATATATTTCACGGGCTATAGAAGTATTAAAGTGTAGGATCAGGAGGAGTGCAGTATTTCATTATAGAGCTTCACGTTCCAGGTTGTCAGAAAGAATATAATTTGACACAATGATACAAACCTCATGCAGATGTCTAACAAGTTCCCGCTGCAAATTCTGCAATCGTGTTTCATTCAATATCTGATCTTGAGAAGCCCCGTCTTTGACTCTTTTGACCCCCCCTCGGGTGTCATAAATGTGGCAAAGCCTAACAAGCAACTTTAGATAACAATCAATGGCGTACGTCCGACCATCACAATCCCATTTAACACATGGCCTACACACTTCCACCACTTCCAAAGCTGGTTCTGTCCAATTTAATGCGCCATAACCAGTTCCATAGGCTAATGCTCCAATCACCCTGGTCTCCATACCCGAATTTTTCTTTTCAGGCAAAGGCAAGGACAACTGGAAGCAACTCTCTACCAGCATTGCAACTAATTCTTCTCTAAACAAGCTCTTACTGGTGACACTGTTGAGGTCATCTTTTATTCTCACGTCTTCAAATAGTGAAGCAATATCTGTTCCTGCAACTGGTTTTTGACCTCGTCGAACACTCTCCTTTGCAAAAAGATCAACACAGAGAGCAGTTCGACAGATGCATGCCAAAGCATACATTCTATCTGATTCTGCCCTCAAGTTTCTCACCATATGAAGCAGCTTCTTAAACAATGACACCTACAACAGTCAACAGTGAAAAATGTTGCAAGAAAAATTGTTTATCATGAGATATCCCGAAGGGAATATTGGGATATTTGTCTACAATAACTACTCCAATGTCTAACAGTCGAAAGCAGTACCGTCTCACAATAGCAAAATGTAACTGCATATAGCATGAAAAGTACTTAGGTTTTTAAAAAAATAAACAAACTAATATTTCACCTCAAACATCCTCAACTATTTATGTAGTGGTTTTCTCACGACATGAGTAAGTTAAGATTCATGAATCAGGTTTCATTGCCATGCTGAATGATGATTTAATTTGTCGTCTTGAAGTCAGACTAGTCTCTTTTCCTTTCACATAACAAATGGTCATCGGAAATGTCTAAATTCCTAATATCCGTGGAAAACGAAGCTTTTGCAAGATGATTTTCTCAAGGAAAGCTTTTGTTGTTACTTCAAGCATACTATTTTCATTGGTCATCCTAAGGTTTAATTAGATCAGAATTCACACAAATGGAAAGGTGTATATATTAGGATAAAATTCACACAACAGATAATGCAGGAAATAAAACACCAACACCTGCATGCTAAGGTCAAGGAGATGCAAATTAGTAACAACAGCTCTAACTATGCTTTCGCGCGCAGAAGAATACTCCTGTCTGTCCCATAGTGTGAGAATGGCAATAATTGACCCAGAAGCCCACTCAGGCTTCCCTCCAGGAACGTCAGCCAAGTATAACATATTAATCGCCACCTCATATATCAAAGCAGGATCCAGCGACGATACCAAAAACGGCGCCAAATGTGACACTACGTCGGACACTCCAACAAACCTTTCTGCATTCCCTGAATCCGAGTTCGTACCATTATTCCTACGTTTTGATGACCTCGATAGCTTCTTTATTGCCTCTATTGAACCTGATGCCACCGCCTTCACTGCATAAACCAATGGAAAAATGGTAGCTCTAAAACTCTCTACTGGAAGAATTAATGATCGAGACATCAATGCATTTCTCTTCTTCCACACAAAATCAACCATTGATGAAATCCAATTTGATCGAATTGCGACAGAGTTTTCAGTATCGACTAACTTGTCTCCTGCGAGTCGACTCATCCTCTTTGTTTCAAATTCCTGAAACAGTCTACCGATGGATTCAAACGCCACCTTTGAAACAGAATCAGACTTGTCAAGCATGTTTTGAGCAATACGATTCCACCAATAAGAGACACGATCGAGCAAGTTAATATTGTTTTCACACAATGTCACGAGATCGTCACGCGCGAGAATGCAACCTAAGGTTTCGGTTACCGAAAAGCGGAGATTATCACTAGCCGAATCGAAGCAAGCGGAGATTTCTTTGTTGCAATCATTAATTAGTTTGCCGAGTCGGTAGGACGGGATGGCAGCCAGGATGGAAATAGCGGCCGCGGTCACGTCAGGATCGGGGAAATCCAGGTCATTGCGAATGCCGGAGCATGCGGTTTCCCATAGATCGGCGGTGAGACGAGTCGAGCGTATGAGGTCGAAGGCAAGTTTTTTGGATACCGCAGAGGCCGGGGAAGCGACGATCTCTTCGACGGCGGATTTGGCAATGACAGAAATATCTCGTCCGGCGGCAGATTGTTGCAGAGCTTGCAGTAATGCACCGGACTGGCGGAGCGCGTCGTTGGAGTGGAGGTCCGCTTGGATTTGAGCAAACAGCATGTCCATTTATGAGCTTCCGTTTCACGCCGAAACTGAAATTCAGAGCTTTAATCTTCAGGAAATGAATCTCATCTGAAACGTTGGAGCTTGAACCATCCGCTCATATTTTAATCAAAATGACCGAGTTGAAATAGCGGAGTGTGAATTCTACAGTCATTATTCCCGGCGAGATGGTGGAGCAGTTGTGTGATCGACGGTGTTGTCGAGGTGGCATTTTCGGACGGTCATGCCTTTATAGGTGCTAGCTGCTGCTGTCAGTTTTCAAACCATCTATTTTGGCGGAAACGCCTAGAACAAGTCCATCATGGTTGATTTAATTTCGAATTAATTGCATTAAACATTCCCAATCTACGGCACTTATTACAAATTGCCCCTTAAATATTATTAATATGTAATTTTACCTTCTAAACTAATTAAAATGTGTAATTTCACTCCTTAAATTAATTAAAATGTTCATCAATACTACATCTTGCATTATTCTGGTGGAATCTAACAAGAATATTTTGTTGCCTTCAGCCCACGTGTCAAATACTCATTAGTTACATTTCATCGAAATAGTATAAATGTGGTATTGACAAAAATTTTCATTAGTTCAAGAGGTAAAATTGCACATTGACAACGATTGGAGGGTAACGTATAATGAGAGCCATAAATTAAGGAGTTTAATACAATTATCCCATTAATTTTTTGGATAATGTGTAGATATGAATTGTATATTTTGAATTATATGTTTTGGAATAATTGAATTTTGGGAGAGGAATTGGGGAATATGAAATTTATATTGGGAAATATGATATATATTTGTTTATATTTTGAGAAGTTTTGATATGTTTGTTTATAATTTAAAAGAGACAATTTCTACTGTAGTAATTAAATCAATGATTTTTTGTTAAATTTTTTAAGTAAAAATTGAATTGAATAATATTTTTATTGTAAAAATAATAATAAAATATTATGATATGTAAATGTATGTATATGGAGTTTTTGATAATAAATTAATTGATTTGAAGAGTTATTTTGAGAATTAAAAATTATTGTTTTGGTTCATATGTTTGATTACATTTTGCCAAAACTAATTTATCAATTTATTTCGGTAAAATGTAGCCAAACATTAGTTATTCTTAAATACACAAACACACTTTAATGTATTTATAGATTTACTTTCTTATAACTTTTTGGTAAAATAATAAAATGTTTCAATTTCGTAATTTTACTTAATAACAGTAATTCGTACCTTTTCGCCTATTTATGTTTTTTTTATGGTACTATTCGAACTGCAAGAAAGAATTAATTTTAATTTTTTTTAATAATATTTAAAGTGTTGAATTGCGAACTATTAGTAAATTAATAATTGTGATAAAATATTAATTAAGATTATTGACCAACGCAATCCAACTCGTAAAACAAAACACCGCCAACTCAAATTGTTAAATTTAAGAAATAATAATAATAATAATAATAATAATAATAATAATAATAATAATACAATTTAACATTTTTGCCAGTTAATCAGAGCAATTATTATCTAATCAAGCTGAATGTCGATCATATAATCGCTTGGAGCCGATCATGTGCTGCCAATTAATAACTTTTGGGTTGTATATAGCAAACAATAAATTTGACCAGTTAAAATAAAAAGAATTTGGAGGATTTTAGCTTGGGCTGTTTGGTTTTATTTTCATTTTTAATTTTTATTTCCATCACTTTTAAAATGATGAGAAGTAATTAGTGAAAATAAGTTTGTATTGGGATGAAATATTGAAAATATAATGATTATGTTGGTTTTAATAGGTTATAGGTGGAGAGAGATAGAAGTAATGAAATAACAAGATAGAGATATAAATTAGGGTCAATTGCATTAAACCCTCCAATTTATTACCCTCATTGTACATTGCCCCCTAACCGTTGTCAATGTACAATTTTATTTCCTGAACTAATGAAAATGTTCACCAACACCACATTTTGCACTACTCTAGTAAAATCTAACAGAAATATTTCATTGCCTTTAACCCAAGTATCCAACGCTCATTAGTTACATTCCACCAAAACAGCGCAAATGTAATATTAGTGAACATTTTTATTAGTTCAAAGGGTGAAATTACACATCAACAACGATTGAGGACAATGTGTAACTAGGATCATAAATTGAAAAGTTTAATACAATTATCCCCATAAATTATTGAAGAATGTATTTTAAAAATAAAAATAATATTGAAAATAAAAATTTAAAAAGTGATGATTTTCATTTTTGAAATAATAGAAAATAAAAAAAATAGATATAAAAATAAAACCAAACAGCCTTAGACATATGAAGTAATTAAAAACAAATTTAAGCACTTTCGATAAATAAATAGATCTCAGTGAATAACACAGTATATTTTCAACTGAAGTGGCATGCGCTCTGCTTCACATTTCCAGCTCTTTGTTAGGTAAAAAGAAAAAGCCCTGTGAGAAAACTTATGCCTCTCCGAATTTTGTTTTATGAGGTATTGAACTGTTCTTAGTTGAAAAACAAACACACCCCTATCAAGCCATGCCAAAGGCACCCTTCAAGCACCTTGCAATGGTTGGTTCTTACCGGCAATTCCCCACAGAAATGTCATGCCCGCTCAGAAGGATTTCACTTTTCTGTGTATCTGGTTGTGAATAAATACAACTAAAATTAGTGATATGAGCTTTACAAAGAGTAAACCCCTCAATGCTCCCATGACAGGCAAGTGTATGCGATAGCTCCATTGAGTAAGAACGTAACCTCATCTACTTTCATGAGAGATCATTATCGTTCACCAGAAGAGAAAAAATGAACAGAGTTTTTTCTCCTACACAAAACTCACATGTTTAACAAATGGAATCACAAGGCAACACATCTTTCAGTTGTAATGTTCTCATATATTGAATTTCGAAGGAACAGTATCGAAATCATCAAAATCAAACCGTTGGCGCTCCCTTCCAACCTGAATAGACCCGAAAATAGTATTCAGATAAATTTGTTCCCCAAAAGGAGAAAAAGGGAGTTATAAACAGCAGCTGCCACACCGAGGATATTGGAGAATAGAAAATTTATCGAACTCATGTACCTTTCCTAGGTAAGAAGGGTCACATGACATCATTTCATTCATGGCTGTTAGTTTCTTTGAGAGCATCATAATCCTGAAACAGAGTTAAGCAGCATGTGTTAGCAGTGTTTTAACCGCATCACACCATTCTCTTCATGATATAGTAGCTTTATTTCCAGACTAATTTTCGACCTATTTTTTTTTTTTATAATTATTTTCCAACTAAATTTACTGATATCACACTGCAAGATTCACAAGGTATTACTCAAGAGTAGGATCCAAAAGCAGATTAGAATATGGGGACGCCTTAAGCTATTACTAATACAGCATGTATTAATTCTTTATTCCCATTTTCCCAGAAAAGTGTGTCATAACCATAATTGTAAAAATTGATCTTCCTACACAACCAGCCAGTTCAGAAGGATTACAACTTTTGCATATCCAGAGATACAAAATTTTAGTGCTAGCATACACACCTCTGGATTGATGAGTCAATGCGTTCAATCATCTCACAGGTTTTGTATTGTTCCGGATCCTCAAGGAATCTAACCATTCCGTCCTTCTGGTTAATTGTAGCAAAAATTTCGCCCTCTTGAATCTAAATAAGAAAAGAAATATAACATCGTGCAAGACCATGAGTTTTCAGTGCGTCTTTTCAAACAAACCAACCGCAGCTTAACCTACCATCTGAAGTACATGCATCTCAGCCTCTTTGGGGCTATTTAGTTGGACAGTGTTAGCAATGTCTTGAAGGGAGAGAGTCAGGTATGTCTGAGTCAACCTCTGAATATTGCGTTTATACATAGATGACACTACTTGCTTCACCAACCCAAGGTTCTTGTCCTAGAAGGGAAGAAAAGTTCACATCAGACATGATGAAAGAGCTAGAGTGAAGAAATCAGAAGGAGTGCTACCATTTTCAGTGCAATGAAAAAAACTTACACTTTCAAACTTGTCCTTGTTCGTCTGCACGCACATTTCAAGCTCTGATACTTTCCCACTACTATAACTATTTACCAACTCAAGGTAGGGCTGCTCAAAATAACAAAACAAACAATCAGATGAAATAATTAACAGAGAGTTGCGCAAAAATGAATATGCACTACACATTCAATATAACTTCAGAGCATAGAAAAAGTCTCTAGTAAAAATAATAATACAGTCATGCCAGAGCAAAATGGACAGAGGAACAAGAAATTTTATAGGTGCAAGGTAAGTTGAGCTAGATTGTGGAAGGCATGGTTCAAACTCAAGGTTTTCAAGCAGAAGCTCAACTATTTCACAAGCCGAGCTCAATCCAAAAAATATTAAATGATAATTTGGCTTTCATTGCATATGATAGTATCTATAATAAGAAAAATATTAAATGATAATCAGTAGCATAATACTTATGTTATACAATATACATCAATTCGAGTAACACAGTTAATTATTGTCTTCGTAAACTTGAGTTCGAGCTCAAGGTTCAAATTTTCGAATTGAACATGCTTAACTTCCAAACTCAAGCAAACTCGAGCTCATGCCAGAAAGTTTTAAGAGGTCAAACTCGACTTATTTATAATACCCCCCAAGATGAATCATCTACCCCATCCCCCACACGGCCAGACAGGCCACCTCATGGTGCTTTGAGAAAAAACTAAAAAAAATTTCATGGTTTCTCTGATTCAAATGCATAGTTCAAGCACTTGACAAAAACAACACAAACCATTTCAATGTTAGCTGGACCACATTAAAAGTCGAGGTCCTACAGACATAATGGGTCAGGCTTTTTCACTAAGCTCTCTTGGCAGCCTTGAATAATGGGTTACTTTGCTGACCTTTCACTTGATAATAATTGATTGTTGAGGATTTTAAAATACATCCTGACATCCAGAAAACATTCCACCAAGCATGGGATTTATTGATTATGACAAGAAATAGAGTATCAGCATAAATGCATGCAAGACGATAAATTACACTACATCACTAAGCAAAGTGAGACAAACATTGCATCAGATTCCCTACAATAAAGGAAAACAAGGTTCCCAGAAATATACCTGGGAGAAGTTCTTTAGATTCCTTTGAGCAGCTGAAGAAGTATACTTGGGGAAACTGGTAGAGAACTGCCATCATATAAAAAATAGACATTGCATTAACTTTGTGCAAAATGAGAGAAAGTATGCCAAACAAACTTATCAGGGAATACACTCGGCAAAAAGGCAAAAACTAAAGTCAGTCAAACAACTGGAGTGAGATTTATTACAACAATGATATTTCAACATACTCTTGAGCACCCCCGCCCACCCCACCCCACCCCCGCGCGCGCCCAAAAAAAGAAAAGACTATTTCCTTCCTGAAGGCAGCCGTACAACAGTAACCAACATTTGAAAGTAAAACAAGTTAACGTGACAAGCAGGAATTGAAATCATTATTCCAAATGTACCTGTCCAAGATGAATGAGAGAAACCAGTACGTATTTTTTGTATGCTTCAACTGCTATAGCACTAATTATGGGCATAGGAGCAGTTACAACCTAAAAACAGTATAAACAAGAAAGATAAAATAAGTGAACTGTTAGATTGAAACTACCACATTAGTGCATGACAAAAATAACATTTAGCACAGATCACAAGGTAATAATAATCAGAATAAGTTTTACTTACATTATGCAGGAGCTCCAAAGCTTTCCGAAACTGCTTCTGTCCTATGCAAATCATACCCCTTCAAATTATGCATCAGTGAATTTCATTGTCAATGATCAGGGAGTTTCACGCAGCAGATCAATGCTTTGCGAGGCAATTAAGCAAAGAGATATTTTACAGCTAGCAGTTTAACATAGGAATATTTCATGATGAAATAACAAACAGAAAAAGCTGTTATGAAGACTATGTAGTATCTTCAGAACATAAGAACTCCAAAAGGAGAAAATATCATTTAAACAGCAATCATTAGCGTATCAAAATGATTGTGACTAAGAACCCAAATTCAACAACCATAGCTCGTGCACACTCTTGATCTATGTTTGGAAGCATGAAGTTGGAAACTCTGCCTCCAAATTAATTACAAGTACCAAATAAAACCAGAATAAGGTGGCATCAACCTCAAACCCCACTCCCAAAAAGCCAGAAGCAGAGTTAGTGGCACAATCTAAAGAAAGAACTAAGGGTGCCAAAGGCAACCAACAATAACAGCAGGAAATTGCAAACATAAAATAATTCTCTAGTTAGGTTTCGGGAAAGGAAAAGAGAAAGAAAAATAAGTACATACAACAGGACTTCTGCACAAAAAGAGTTATCACATGCAATGCAAATCTGATGCAACGTTATATCAAGTTAGCCAAAATGCAGAGGAATGAAATATCTGAAAAGCAGAGAGAGCTTACCCATAATAACAATACAGAAAAAGGTCACGAGGCTGATCAACCTCAAATATGTCGTCATCCAAAATGGAAAGACCTGTTTTGTAGCACTTTGACAATAAACAGAGTAGAAGAAAGTCAGGATGTAAAGTTGTTAATTGCTCAGTGGACATCTGAAGCTTGCGCAAAGCTGTCAACATTGGACCCACCCCACGCATAGGGTCTTCTAGCAACATAATTTGGTCCTTAAACCTTTTACAAACAGATATAACTGCAAGTCAAGTGGCCACCAAAATTTTGAAATCAGTAAGAAAACAGCCAGAAAGTTAAACTGAGCATTCAGCAGAGGAAGTTGTTACATTTATCAGGTGCCAAATGTATTTGCTCTGCAACACACACACTAATAAACCGGGCTACAGAAAGCACCAGCTCATTGGCTTGTTCTTTTGAAATTGGAGCAGATGTACATGCCTCTCTGAAATGAATGATATATAAAATTGAGAACATTCTGAGAAAATATATCAAACTAGAAAAAAGTGCTCCAACATGAAATTAAATCCTTATGCATACATTACGCAAATATTCGATTGAACTAGAGAAAAGTGCTCCAGCATGAAAACTAAATCCTTACATATATACATTGTAACATAGATGAGTCCGCTTCACTTGCTAACAGCTTCAAATAATATAAACATCCTAGCCTCTAGAAAACACACCCTAACCAAATAGTGGGCAGACAAACACAACAAAGCATACGGGAAAACAATCGAAACGAAGAAAAATCACACGATTATCATAACATGAAAAATACCAGAAACATCAGAATTTCACTGCCAAGCAAAACCCTAGGTATGACGACACACACTATCAAATCTTAAGAAATTCAAAACCTAAGGAGAACGAGCGCGTGAATTTCCACCCGTTGCTAGGGTACTAGGAAGAATACTTACAAAATGTAGAGATAGCCAAGGGAATGTATCGACGGATCAAGTTCGTTGAGCAAAGGAGCAAGCCGAGTCGACTCAGTGTGGAGCAAATCGTCGGACTGCTTCAAGTAGTTGCGGAGCTGAGTTAAGTCGGCGATGTTGCCCGATAGCCCTTGGATTTGAGCCAACAGCGACTCCGCTGAGCTCATATTCAGATTCATCGCTTCAAGCTTTCCGCCCCTTTCGTTCCTATAGGAATTCTCAAGCTGATTAAATATGAAAATTGTGGAGAAACAGAGAGGATTTCTTGAGGCTTGGGGTGTTTAATATTGGAGAGTATAGGCAGTTTATGGCACCTGAGAAGAAAATCACCACTCTGAAGTTTGGGCCATATTCTATTATTATTGGCCCCAATACGTTTCTCAAAGTGGGCCTTCAAAAAGTTAATGGGCTGAAAATTGGGCTCAAGAAGCCCACTATCAATTTTTTTTTGGACATCTTCTACTTGAACGGACACTCGAATTTAAATTTAATTTTGCTAATCTGTGTAAAATCTAGGCTTTGCTTGGTTATATTTCCCGAAACATTACTTTGTAAAAATATAATTAAATATATTTTTATTTTTTCTTTAAAACACACATTCTTCAATATATGTACACCTATATTATATACATTAAATATATTTTATTATTATTTTAATATTAAAAAAATCATTCAATTCCATTTTCACTCCAAAAATCCAACAAAGAAGGATTAATTTGACTACTACAATAAAAAATGCCCCCCCAAAATATAAATAAACATATTAAAAAATAACTTTCACATTCTTCAATAATCAATATTTGAGAAACCGGACTGGTGACCTTATTAGTTACTGATTCAACCTTATTAGTTACTGATTCAACCGATGTAACATCATAATTATATTTAATATTATATTTAATATTATATTAATATATTAAAAATATAAAAAATATAAATAGATGGATTAGTTCAAAGCATAATAGATGCATTAAGGCGTGCATACTTGTAAAATAAAATTAGTTTGTTTATTATGTATACAATTCAGAAGGGCAACACACTAATTCCCCACAAGAACAATAGAACTGAAATATCTTGCTCCAAACCAACAGTTCTTCCTTCCCATTGAACCCATCAAAATCATCACCTGCATTACAAGAAATCAAGCCTGACAAAATAGGAATCCCTTGTGGGAAAAACAATAAAATAAAATAATTTGCTGAGACAAAACAAAAGATATCCTAATGATGAAATAGATTCAAGAATATTGTCTTCAACCAAATCCCCAAATTACAACATTAGGGTAAAAGGAAAGGGAAACAATTATGCAGGTGAAATATCTTTTACGGACTGTCGTTGGAAGTAATCTCTAAATCAAATTCGTAAGCAAGAGCATACAGCCAACTTCCGATTGAAGGGGTTTATACATCCCAACTCCAGATCAATAAGTTACTTTCATGTGCTATGTTCAGCTTCGACCTCTTCCCTCTTTTTGCCTTTTCTTGTATTAGTGGTACCTTGTTCTTGTTGTTCAGCTTTCTTCTGAGCTCGAATCATAGCTCGTCTAGCACGGGGCCGCATTTCACGCACTTGTCTTGGAGGCATTAAATAAGGTTCAATAGCCCTATCACCAAATGGGTGCTCGCTGCCAGCAAATATCCTCAATTTCCTGTCTCTGTCCTGAAAAGCAAGCAGGGACCAGTATTAAGCTAAATTGACGACAATTAAACCACTGGATGTTGAGACTAACGTACCATTAAGGCGGACAAGATTGTGCTCTAGCCCAGTGAAGGCAACTAGGGCAACTCAAGATAAAGCTTTCTTAAACATGTCAGAACAATTCAATTCTTGTATTTTGAAATACCACACAACTCACATAAAACTTTCATAAACCTATCAGGAGCGTAGAGTTTTGAGATGGTATTTTCAAAAAACACTTGAATTCCTAAGAGTTATATTATATCTTCAGTTAGAGACCCGGTGCTGAGACTTGCAGTTTCCAGTTAATGGCTACATTGCTGCCATGGAAAAGCAGCATATAAAGTTACACCTGGCCCAAAGATTACAACAACATAAATTCCTCTTAGCATTAATGTAGGTCAACAAGTGAGACACAGAGAAGAGCTCCTTTGTTCAAGGGCTCTAGAAGTTCCCACTTTACAGTAACAGTGATTTACATAGTTCAACTTGTAGTCGAACCCTTTTCCAAGATATAGAATTAAATTCAGATTAGTCTAATGCCCCTCATTCAACGAGAACAGAACAAGAAAATGTTGTCAATGAAAATTTTTAGTGGACGTTTGGATTTCAATGTCAAAAAGGAGAATAAAAATGTGTCAAACAGCATGGACTCACATCACGTAATTTGTTTCTAGGAAGCATGCGAAGGACAGCTTTGCGTATAACTTCTGTTGGATCTTTCGCCATCTGGTCTTTCAAACTCCTTTCCTTAAGGTGGCCGATGTACCTGTGGAATCCAAAAGTTGCAAAATATCAACATACAGTATCATTCCATGCCAGAAATATGAAGTATTCACTGGAACATGGCCGCACCATTCTAGATTTTACAATTTCCAGAACACTAAGAATTCAAAGAAACAGAGATATAGAAAAGTAGCACTTGCCCTGTATGCCAGCGGTAAAATTTGTCAGTCATTTTCCTCCCAGTGACACAAACATCCTTCGCATTAACAACAATGCACATATCCCCGTCATCCCTGTTGGGTGTATATGTGGGCTTGTCTTTGCCCTGAATCACAGTTGAAATATGTGATGCTAGCCTTCCCAAGACCTACATCAACAAACAAAAGTTCAACGTGTGTAACTCACTACAAGGCATATATGCCAGAGTCCCAAGGAGTCATATCCAAACCTGTCCTTTTGCATCAAACACTTTCCATCTCAGACCTTCCAAATTGATACGTCTCAGTCCAGCAAGTGCTTTCTGAGAGATTATTGATCATACTCCGGTTAGCAGGGATTCGGTGGATGGGATAAAGATCAAAACTTCATCAAATAAACTTCATGATTACCATCATATATAAAACTTATTTAGTTCATTGGCAGCTGAAAGGAACTTAAAGCCACTACTTCTGCAATCCAGAGTCCAGACTAATTAACAACAATAAAATTCCGAAGCTGAGTATCTAAAAAAAAACACACAACAACAGCACACACTGGCTAATTAAGATTGGCAATTCAATATCGTGCCTTAAAAGGAAAAAGGAGATACAAAAAAACGACAGCTTTTCCTCCAAAATAAAAGAGGAAACAACATTTTCTCTTCTCCGATTAAATGGAAAAACCACATAAGTTTGGAAGACCTTCACATAGAACAGCACTTCAGCAAATTAAACTTGACATTTATACGCTCAAGCTTTAGAAATCCACAATTTTTCCTCTCGTGCTTCGAAATGAGTAAATTTAACAAGCACCTGGCGCGCATCCGTAACTATCCAAAATCACACATCCCAAAAAACTCAAATAAAATCTCAAAATAGAAAGAGCACCTGCCTTCAGATTTCCATTGAACGACTGAGCTGCGGTCGACATTTCACATTCACCGTAATTTTTTCTTTCCCCGAACGATTCAATCAGGAATTTGCCGGTGAATCGAGTTTAGCTGCAGGATTTTCGCTTCTTAAACCCTTGAGAGTTCAGAGAGAGAGAGAGAGACAATGTTCTTATTATATGGGCTATGATTTATTATATTGGGCCTAAAAGTTACTCTCGATCCAGCCCAATAAAATATTTTTCTTTTTTTTTAGGGGAAAATATTTTTTCTTTTTGGTGATGGTATTTTATGGTCTAATTTCAATTTTTCTTTCTTTCCTTTTCTTTTCTTTTTTTCCTTTTTCCTCATAAAAATGCAAAGTCCAAATATTGGTTTAAAATTGAAAACTAAAATGATCAAACTTAATTAGGATTTTATGATAAATTAAATCATTTCACCAAAAATAAATTAAATTGCTGAATTTTCAATTCGTGATCGATCATTAAAAATTTATTTGTCCATATTATGTAAAACACAACAAACCAAATTTTGATCTAATTTTTCCTTTTACAAAACTTAAAACTTAACTCAATCTCAACTTGTTAATTATAAGTATAAAAAGAATTAAACTATGGAGCTCAATATTCAAACTTAATTTGATTTTAAATCAAACCAAATTCAAACTCAATATTTCTAACTTGATAAAAGTTCAAACAAACTTGAACAAAAACATATGTAATCTAGTCAACTTATTTAAATATTGAGCCCATAAAATCCTCATGGGACATCAGTGTAAACTATCACATGGATGCCTAATATACTTCATTGATACCATTCAACTTGCTAGTATAGTATAGGACTATAAATAAACATTCGAAAATTTATTTACCATTTGTATTCGTATTTGTTTATACAAAATTTATCTGCATTCATTTAAAATAGATATTATCCGTATTCGATTAGTAGATATTTGATTATATATGGATACAGATATGATAAATGCGTATTCAATTTGTTTAATATTCATTTCGAATATATATTTATTAAATAATATATTATTTATATTTTTTAATAAAAATCTCATAATATATATATGTATATATATTATAATTGAAAAATTGGAAAGAAAAAAGAATAAATGTAAAAATTTATTGTAATATAGAGAAAAAATTGAAGAATAAAGTTAATCAACGCAATTATTGTTGGTTAACTTTATTATTAATATACTTAAAGACCATTATTATTATTAACAAGTACTAATAATTAATTATAAAATTAATTATTAATTAAAAATTACGTTGTTTGTTTGATTGTCTTCTTTTTAATGAAATTATATAATTTTTTTATTAATTATAATATGTATTTATTATATGTTCATAAATTTACGTATTTGAATATTTATAAATAGAAATCTAAATAATTATCATTGAATATAAATATAAAAAAATAATTTAAATACGAATAAGTTTAATAAATTATAAATAAATTTGAATAATTATAATCGAATACGAATATATCCAAATTTGATTGATATGTGACATATACGAATTCGAATATCATTTTTTAATATCCATCAAATCCGTATCCATATCCGAATATTTAAAAAGTTAAACGGATATGAATATAAAAACAGTATATCCGATCCACTTACACCCCTAAATATAGATACCGACAATAGTCAAAAAAAGTGTGGGACTAGCATTTTAATGAACTCCATCACTCCCTCAAAACAAGCGCGTTCTTGAAGCAGAAGCCCGCAACTTTATAATTTTCTAAAAGATCCTCGATTCCAAATTCAGATACCACCCATACCAAACCTAATTGCAAAGTTATAATTTCACATAGATATGAAAAACCAAAGAAGAATACACAAAAGTTTTAAATGCTGAAGCAATGCCACTTTTGTTGATTTTCCAGCCTAGGCTACATGCACAACAATAATCATCCATCATCTCATCCAAAATTTCAACTTCACCTCAAGAAAAACTACATAAATTGGATACACTGCAGCAAAACTGAAGCTTAGTCAAGAAATTTCCTTCAACTAGCAAAGTACTACATAGAGATAGCACTACCATCAAGATTGTCTTATGGAAAGGAGAAACACCTAAAAAATGAAGTCTTGTCCAGATTACCTACTCATATGTGCTAAACTAGACTCACAAGTTAGTTATCAAGCTTTTTCTCCATTTTTTTCTTCAAACGCTTATGGTAGTCATCTTCAGAGAGAGACAACATCTGGTTGAGCAGCAACTGGACTCCACATTTCATCATAATTTCATACCTAGGTTTGATCCTATCTTCTAAACTGTAACCAAAATACTGTGGAAATTTAACCAATTCGGATTTCGGGTAAACCATGGTTAGAAAGAATTCCCACTTGGGCATCAAATTCTCTGGCAAGCTGAAAGTATATAAAGCCCCATACCTTGAGATCATAGTTGCAACATCTCCCAAACTGTAACCTTTTTCCAAGAAAAACTCAGTCACTGGCTTCAAGTTACCCTCTATGCTGAGGCCAAAAGTTTGAGGAGATCGATGGAGAAGAAGTGCAACATCAACATTCAAAGACCGAAAATAATCAGCAGTTGGCCGTAGCTTATCTTCCACGCTGTAACTTATGATGTTTGGGCAGCGAGTTAGAACTTTACTCACGTTGTCTGCCGAGAGACCCATCTCGTAGAGAAAATCGACAGTTGCTTTAAGCTTTTGTCTGCTGTAAGTGAGAAGCGGAGGAAAGCGATATATGACTTTCGCCCATTGCTTCTTGTCCACACCTAAGTCCTCAAGAAATGCCATCGTGGGGATCAGATTTTCAGTGAGACTGATTCCACAAAGTTGAGGCCTTTTGGTCAAGATGGTGGGAATGTCTGCTTTTGGCACGCCTAGATTAAGGAGAAATTCGACAACTGGTTTGATCTTACCCTCCAAGCTATAATAGGCAAAAGCTGGAAATTTTCGTATCACTTCCCTAATTGCTTCAAGTTCCATGCCGAGCTCCAGAAGATAGACAATATGCAAAGGAAGTTTCCCTGTTGGGCTAACATCACTAACTCGAGCCAAAGCCTTCAGTTTCCTAGAGTCGACCGTAGGAATAGAAGGAGAAACTGATGTAACAGAATTTTCTATGACGGGTTGTTTCAGAACATTTTCTTCTGATTTTTCCTTGACAGGTGGATCTGGGAAGTTTTCCACAACATCGACTAAAATTGCTCCATACTCCTCAAGGAGTGCCTCAAGGTAAGGAATAAGGGCATCTCTAATCTCAAGAGTTGTGAGTTCCCGACCTGCAACAGACAAAGAATATGTGTAATATTACTAAAAGAATTCAAAGAAGAGGATGATATGTTTAGGATGCATTTTAACGGATCTAGCGAATGAGAAATCAAACCTACTAAGTATCGAGACTTATGAACAGAGTGAAGCCGTGAGACTAGGTGATCAATAAAAGCATCTGACTTGTTGATAGTTCTTGCAGCAACTGCATTGCTCAAACCCTGTTTCTTCAAGAATAAGGTCAACACAGCCTTGGCTTCCTCCTTCTCTGCTGCTAATAAGGTGGGGGGCACTAGCCGTAAGCTAAATGATCCATCTATCCCAGATTCAGCTTTTCAATCAAAAGGAATCTAACCATGTTATTTTGTGAAAAAGGCACACCTGGATGCAATTTTAAAGTTCCCATGGCGAATAGCCCCTTTAGTAGTCACATCGAGAACGCTAAAGCAGTAATATCTTACCATACTTAGCTCGAGAAAAGAAAACCTTCTGAGGAACAGTCAGCTTGGTCCTGCAGATGACAAAAGCCAAAAAATGTGAATGCTTTCAAAATATAAAATTGTAAGATGCATAAGGTGCAAAACAGACAACACATTATTATCGGGTGTCAGGATGAACCTACAGTGACTCACCTGTTCTGGTTATTTTTCACAAGTTGAACAATCCCATGGTAAAAGAAATTGATTATTTCCTTCTATATGTTCCTAATAATTTTTCCACAACTACAGGCAAAGATCTTCAATCCCATGATGTAAACTAGACCTATTTCCTCTTTACTTTGTGCAAACACCCCCCCCCCCCCTTCTGGTATATTTTTTGCTTCTAGAGTTTTTCTCTGTAGCCCAGGCTAGTTGATAATACTGGAAGTGTTATCATACTTCAACAATGTCTGCCCTCAACCCTCAACTCAAGGACAGCCGGTATTTTAACAAAAAGTGCCAACACTGCAAGAGCAAAAGCTGTTCTGATTGTTTATAGCTGAACTTGCATTGGCAAACAATAACTACAACCAATGGTATAAGCCTTGCATTTGAGCAAAACTGTTAGAAAATATGCCTGTTTGGAAGTTATTTTGTGTATTTCTTTGTGCAGAAGCAAATTAAGGTGAAAAGTAGAACAGAAATGGAAGTCCCATGTCATAGGAAACTATATAATTTCCAATTTTTCATCTTAAAAGTTGACAGTCCATTTTAGCCTATAGGCAATGAAAATTTTGAACTTCAACACAGCCCACCAACAAAAGTACTGCCATCAACTTCGAAAATAATTATCTAAATTTACATATAATTCGAATATCAAGAATTAGAAAAAATAAAAATACTTCCATAAATCAGAATTCCACAACAAAAGCAACAAACAATTCATCCCAATAAAAATCTGTGCACAACCCAGAACAAAACAAACAAACAAACAAACAACAAAATGAAAAAAGCTACTCTTTTTTCTTCTTCTTCCCAAATAAATAACATTCAAAAATGTAACACAGAGAAGAAAGATTGTACCCCGAGTGGAGAAAGTTTGTGCTTGAGAAAAAAGGAAATCCCGAGGACCTAAAAAATATGGAAGCTTTCATTTTTTTTCTTTTATTTATTTTCTTGGTAAAGGTAAAAGATTAGAAGCTTCGAACTAAGTAGAAACTGATACTGAATGTCTGTGGCAGTGAGAAAAATCTGAGATGAAAAAGAAGGGCTCAAGGAGCGTATGCACCATAGAATACATATCGCTTGTCTACTTGCTAAATATCCTCCTCCTGTCTACTCTAAAGTCGCACGTCACTTAGGACGATTCTCCTCCGGTGCAACCGAAAGTTGCACTTATATTGACGAGCCACTTAAAACGCATCTTCTATGTTCCCCAGCAACACGTTTTAGATGTGAAGCTATTTCCCCTCTCTGCGTTAAACCCTTTAAACCCTACATGAAAATTATGCACGCCAAATAAAAACCGAAGCTTGAATTGGGATTCAACAATGGCGATCTCCTTTAGACGAGCCCTAATTTCTTCTAGAAACCTCTTTAACGCACTTCGGACAGCTTCTATTCACTCCCACCAAAATTTATCTTATTTAAGTTCCTCCTATTTTGTCAATCCCCATGAATCTGCTGTTTTTGATAGGGTTTTAAATTCTCCAGCATCAATTTTTCATCAATTTAATACTCGGAGGGGATTTTCCAAAGGAAGGAAGCAACAAATCAGTATTACTCTCTCTTTCTCTCCTTTTCTTTGTTTCCTGAATTTGCAATGTGCATTGGAAGTGCATTTTCTTGTTTAGCTACTGATGTGTTTGAGAGTGAAGGATTTCTTTTAAAAAAATGAACTTGGAATCTTAGTTTCAATTCATGGTCTTGATACAATTTATTTTTTGCTATGAAATGGAAATCATGGATTTCAAATCATTAGGTTGTGCTGAGGAATCTATGTATGCGTTTAGCTAAGTTATCTCTTTTTCCCTGTAATCTATGATTTGTCTTTTCTTAAGTAACAGTTACCATATTCTGACAGTAAATTATAAAAAAAGAAATTGAATTTAGAAAGTCCTTTAATTCAAACTCGTACCCAATCGAATTCTTTTGGACGACCACATAAGTATATGTAATGATAAATACGAAGTTATGCTGTTTCTCAAGAAGTATATTTTGTGCTTATTATGCACAAGTGCAGATATGGTAGTTTTTTTTTAAATTTAGAATTCTTTTTGTCGTTCTTATATTGTAGAGGATGAAGAGGAGGATGAGGAGGAAGAGGAAGAGGAGGAGGTGGATGATGAGGATGAGGAAGGCCGTGATTTAGGGGCTAGCGTTAAGGCGACTGCTGCCTCGCAGATGGAGGCTGCAGTTGATGCACTATCCCGTGAATTGGCCAAATTGCGTACTGGAAGGGCGTCGGCAGGTGCATAAAAAATATTTTATTCAGTCATTATGTTGGTCGCTGTGAAGTAATAGATTTTGACATTATAAATCTTTACAAATGCTTTCTCAGGGATGCTTGACCACATTATGGTTGAACATTACAGTGTTAAGACGCCCCTTAACAGGATGGCCGTTGTCTCAGTATTGGACCCAAAAACCCTGTCAGTTACTCCCTATGATCCTAATGTAATGTTATGCTCTTTGTTCAGATCAATTAAATTTATTTAATTATTTGTTTTATTTAATCTGTGTATGTGACTTGTGTTTGTAAGAGAGCAAGAGTGTCTTTCTATGATCCTTATATTTCTTTAAACTGAAAATATATCTCGTGTTCTATACGTGTTTTTAAGCGTATTCTCAATTAAGCTACCATATGTACCCATTATGCTAGTTCATTTGGAAGTATGGCCTCAAGAAAGTGACCTACTGTTGCAGGCCCTGAAGGAGTTGGAGAAAGCCATCATCTCATCCCCCTTGGGCTTAAATCCCAAGGCTGACAACCAACGATTGATTGTACCTATTCCTCCGTAAGAACTTTTTCCTTTTGATCTAAATCATTTTTTTTTGTTTGCTTCTAGGAGTGAGAGTTCATTTTAGCCAAGTTGTTGGAAATAAAAAAGACAAGTCCAGCATCGTTCTCTTAATTCATATGATTCTTTGAGCTTGCAGCATAGGATCTAGACTTGTCTCTTTGAATGATATAATAGTGTTTTGGCTGTGTGAACTATTACTCTCCCATGAGAAGCACAGAAATTTTCACTTTTTTTCTTTTAGCGAACATATTATTGTTAATTTACTGATTGATATAATTTGGTGCTTACGGCGGGCAGATTGACCAAGGAGCACATGCAAGTAAGTCATAATTATTCTTTTATCGATCTAAAAATACATTCTTTTGCTCATCAACAAGCAGCAGCATTTAGTTTTCAACAAGATGAATACCAATATCATAAAAAATGTCTTGCCAGGCTGTGTGTAAGGTGGTTGCAAAATCATCTGAAGATGTGAAGCAAAGCGTAAGAAGAGCACGCCAAAAGGTATTCATGGAATTTATCTTGTAGTTTTCATTGAAGTTCACGACTTCATAAACAAATTGGAAAACCTTCATTTCCTCTTTTGAGTTTTAGTTTTTAGTAGCTTCTTAGCCTGCAAAACTCAGCCATGCCTCGAGGTGCAAATCTCTTTTCTGTATCAAATTGAAGGTACTCTGAAACTGTTTCCATGAACAGTGCGTTATGGTGAAATTCATTGAAAAAGTTGCAAGGGGCTTTATTTTCCTAGTAGGGGCAGAAAACAAAGTATATTTCTTTTAGATGGTATGCCTGCGGTAATATATGTTATGGTGTATGGCGAAGCCTGCGAGATCATTTAGTCTGTTGGAAAATATATTTGCACAATAAGGATTTGGCAAGCTTAATCTCCAAAAAGACCGGTTTTGCATTTACAGGCATTGGACAGCATTAAAAAAGCAGCACCGAAAAAGAAAGATAAAGATAAATCAGGGTCAAGTATATCAGAAGATGATGCAAAACGACTGGAGAAAGAAGTAAGTTACAGTCATAGCCACGATGATCTTTCTCTAGCCAATTCAACTTTAACTTATATTTCTTCGTACCTGCCAGATTGATGACTTGACGAGAAAGTTTATCAAGACAGCAGAAGACACGTGCAAGGCCAAAGATAAAGAAATTAGAGGAGGCTGAAGGGAGGCCTTTTGGTATGCTTATCTCATGTACAACATTTTTATTTTTTCAGTAGGTTGCAAAACCTGTGTGGTCTGAACCAAGCTGCAACGTGCCTTGTTACCTATCTCCAAATAAAAGATTGCTTTACCATGTTTCTTCAGCAACTCGAGTTCACATGGAGCATCCTTTCAATTCTGTGTTAAGTTTTTTGTTAACTTCAGGGGTTTTGACCATGGTAAACTGCTGGGGAATTAAAATTAAAATGAATTTACAGCTAAAGCAATCAAAACCTTTACAAGAATAGAATAGTTCCAGTGCTTAGAGATTAAGTACTGATAGATATCTGTACATCCTAACTGAACGCTTTTAGCCACTACACAGCATCTCTACTTGCCAAAAATAGCCTCATCCGTCAAAAGCTTTATTCCGCGCACCCATAACTCTGCCATTTCTGTTCCCCCATCACACACAAAATGCACTTCCTTGTTCTTCATTGTTGTCACATGGAAAATTCCAGGTTCATTAGCATCACCCTTCCTTTGCCTAATCTTTTGAAAGCTTAAACTCGGTCCTAATTCTGCCTCCCGACAAATTACATTTCTGCAGCTTGAGTTTCCCCAACGCAGAACTCCAGCGGATCCCACCATTTTAACATGCTTTGTGTGTGGAGCTCCTTTCCCTCCCTTGGTGTGCTTTTGTACCAAGGAGCCACCTAATACAAGTTTGCGTGCGAGTGCATTTAGTATCACATCCTCAGCATCATTTTGGAGCCCCTGTTTTCTAGCAAGCGATAGTGCATATTCACCCTTTGCATTTTTTGTGTCACAATTTGCTCCACAAGAGATTAGAAGCTCACACATTTTACCATTGCCTTCACTTGCTGCCAGCATGAGAGGTGTGTAGCCATCACCATCTGAGGCGTTAACGTCATAACCCTTGCTTGTTAACAACTTGACTGCGTCCAAGTCTCCATGTCGGGCAGCACAATGTAGAGCATAGAATCCTGCAGCATCGTGGTTCCCCTTTTCAAGAGCACACTCAAGCATCACCTTCTCAAAGAGATCTCTGTTCTCACTCAGTTTAGACAGTGTCATAGCATTTTCACCAGATTTATTGCTTAACTTCACGTCCGCCCCAGCATAAACAAGCAACCGGAATGCATCGACGTGGCCCTCCATTGCAGCAATCATGACTGCAGAGAAACCTCTCTCGTCCTGCTTATCAAGGTCTATGCCTCCCTTTCCGATCAAAGATTTCAAGCCAAGAACATCTCCTGATCGAGTTACAAACAGTAAAGGCGAGAAAACTGACATGTTAGTTGATGTGGGGATGTTTCCTCTTCGAACCACATTGAGCACTGCTTGTTGGAAACCAAGATACCATCCACTGGATGCAGCGATGGAACATGCAGATCGACCAATCGCATTAGCCAAGCCAAAATCAGCACCTGCCTTTGCCAGTACTTGGAAGCAATCCTCCTGCTTATATCTGACAGATATCATTAGAGCTGTCTCACCACCCTCTGTTTTTGAGTTCAGATCACAGCCAGAGTCAATTAGACTTTGAAGAATTGTTGGCAGTCCAAGACGAGCAGCCATATGTATTGGAAGAAACTCAGTATTCCGAGTTGTTTTGACTGGGGTCTCTATCTGAGCGCCATATCTTAAAAGTACTTTCACAGCCCCTACACTGCCACATAGAATGGCATGGTGGAGAAGAGTTCGTCCATAATGAGGAGTATTTGGTGAAATGTGTTGGAGGAGCATCTGCAAAATAGAACCAGTAGCTTCAAAATATTCAACAGCACACCAAGTGATTGGATAAGGCTCCGCAAGTCCTGCACCAACCCGAAATTCCTCACCAGAAGCCATATCCCATGACCATGCTCCAAGTTGCACTTTGATATCAGTTCGAACACCAGCCTTTTTTGCAAGATACAGTAACAGAATATCAGCGGTGTTAGAAACCATCACTATAGAAAAATAGCACAAGAGGCCAAGAAAGTATAGGGCGCGCATGTCCTGGCTGTAATGTTATCAAATAATAGGCCACCAATCCAGAAAATTATGTATACTGCATTAGAATTGTTTTGCTTTGTTTGGATTTCTTAATTCTTTATTGAATGGATCAGTGAAGTTGCGTTGTCATTTGTTAGTGGTGCTTCCCTACTCATTTTAAAACTCCGACAAGATTTCTAGATGCATTGCCAAGGGTATGAAAACAAGAGATAATTAAGCATCAATTTATTTACCTCCAAAAGTAGATGGACCACAGAGATCTGCCGACTGACAACAGCTGCCACAAGTGCAGTACAGTGAATGTTTGTATGCAGAGAAGGCTTACATGATTGGAGCAACACTCGATCAGTTGCATTAACATCTACTCCAGACTGCCATCAAGCAAACAACTATATTAGAATAGCATAAAACGTACGTCAGAAACATGATTAGTGGCTGAAGAATCGAATTGGGATCTATGGCTTAAAAGTTAAGTGTGCCCATGTACTGCGCACAAAATAACGCAGAAAAACGTAGGCGAAACACAATTCATCTGCTTACTATGCAAGCAAATCAATGTGCATCTTTATTGTATAATTTAATTTCCTGGTAGGCTTCAGATATCTTGATGCTTGTATGCTCTCACAATTAAGTATATGCACATAAGATGTCTCTCCGTGCGGTACTAAGGTTTTTGTCAAACTGACAACCAATGACATATATTAGAGGGACAGAAACATCCACAGAGGTTGGTTGTAATTTCTTATGTTTATGATGTCAACTATCAAAATGCACCGACAATAACTGTGTGAAGCTGCTCAGAGCAGTAATTTTATTCCATAAGAAATTTGTTGTCAGTTAAATGGTAATTGCATGATTTTTTTACTTTATTCTAATATCGTAATGCATGTTTCTTTAAATAACTGATTAAGTTAAAGAGTTAAACCATTGCATGTGTTTGCTTCCTAAATAAATAACTGATAAAGCTCTTCCAGTGATTCAGTGAATTAAGGATTTCGTTGTCCATGCATATTCTTATATATGTGCTAGAAGTTATACCTTAATGAGGGTATCAACCACATCCACAAAACCTCTACAGCAAGCAGTGACAAGAGCATGAACAGAAACATGGGGTCGGATAAGGTCAGATCCCATAAGAAGCTCCACTAATTGCGAACATCCATGGGAGCTAGCCTCTAAAAGCGCTTCCTCACAAGCTGGTTGAGATGCCCCAGCCTTGACTAGGATCTCCAGGATCTGAAGGTGGCCCTCCCTTACAGCTGCTGTCGTTGCAAAGCCCTTAAATAGCCGTAGGTTCACATCAGCTCCCACACTCTGCCATTTTGGAATAATGAAAAAAGATTATAAGTAGTTGCTGATAATAACACCCAAGACTCCAGGAAGATAAATTACCTGTTGCTTCACTTGGAATATTAAATCAGTTTTACTGATTTAGTAAAAGAAGAACGTATAGCAGACTTTAAAAGAAGTGTTGCACGCATACAGACAAAAGCTACATATATTTGTCATGGACAATGAGGTGTGGAACCATTATCTGAATGTTGCATGTCTCGTTAATGAAAAGAAAGAGCAAAGCTCCAACAGCATTTATGCTGCTTATGCTTCAGGCTTGGTAACTAATAAATAATCTGTCAAAACTCCCCATGGGACCAGCCCCCGTATAGGTGGATATATATCTATTTGTTTCCAGTTATTTCATTCACAAACAGATGAAGAAAAGTTCACCGTGATGGGGTTCACATGACTTCTCTCAAATTCAGTCCAGTTGATCTATTGCGCCTACCTAATGAGTCATAGTATAAAGAATAGGCGAACAACATGGAATCAATTCTTACTTGGTACCAACACTTCTGCAGGAGACAATAAAGTTGAAAGTAAATAAGACCAAAGAGCCATTACTAATGTACAAAACGAAAAAGAGGAAACGCAACACTTCATTTTATTGGTTCCTTTTTTTGTTTATATTTTAATCTTATTTTTATAATGCCGTTGCCAATGCACCGAATGAAGAACGATGGAGTACTCCATCGCATATCCTTGATGTACATATTATTTTGTTTAACGAAGTTGGAAGTTTAGAAATTTACATATCAATAAAAAAAATAAGAAAAAGGAAAGAAAAGATGCCACTTGACTAATAAGCTGGCAGAAATCAAGTTCAATGTAGAACTGCAGTTAACCAAGAGGCATCATATCACGTCCTTTCTCCTCTATTCAGGAATAAATGCCATGGTTGGAAAAGTCCAGACCAACCCACACAAATGGGTATTCATTCGGTAAAATCAAGTTGAACCAAATTATAATTTCGGTCAGTACTACCACGCTAAATATTGAACCAAATTGTTTGGTTCAGTTTTAGTTATTGCCAAATTTTTTTTCAATCTTCGGTAATCTGGTTAGCCAAACTTTTTTAAAATAAAATAAAATAATAAAAGAGTCACAAATATAAATCACAAAAATCTAATTATATCTTTTTATATTTTTTGTTTTCGTAAGTGAAAAAAAGGATTAAAGTAAATATAAAAATATATATAACTAAATATTAATATTTCGATACCCGCTGTAGGCTGATATATCAAAATCAAGAGTCAAAACCAAACCAAATGCCACGTACTTATAAAGTTCAATATCGAATGGAATTTTTTATTTTGTTATCTACAAATCCACTTGGATCGGTTGACTAATTTGTGAATATCAGACACATGTGTAAGCAAAGAAATGACGAGTAGTGCTCATAGCATGAGAGTATATGATAATATGACGATAGTCGCGAACCAAAGATCTGGATCTAGGATGCTATTATTCCGCCTGAACAATTAAAAACAAATTTCGGCGATGATGTTCGAGAAGTTGGCAAAAAGTCAAACTACGCTTAAAGACAAGCTTGGCAAATAACGAACTGTTTTACACAATCCGCCAAAAAGAAAAAGAAAAAGAAAAACAGAATAGGCAAGGCTCTATTTTTTCGATTTTTCCCAAAAAAAAGTTTATTCTCCCAAAATAATTATAAAATGGATATACGTTTTCTAATTCTTCTTTCAAAAAATAAAATTTCAATACTCAAAATACCCTCACAATTCATTTACAAAGTATTCTACAACCATATTTCAATCATTACAAATATATATATATATATAAACATTGTAACTCTATAAACCCAACAACAAAGCAAATAATTTAATATCAATAGTATAATTTGTCTCCCCCAAAATATCAAAAAACAAACAACTCATTTTCAAATCATTTTCTATATTTTTCTCTAAAACAAAAACATATGGTGCATTTTCTAAATTTTTTTCTAAAAATCCATTCTCTCAAAATACTTTCTACCACAAAACTCAATAGAACAGGCCTTAATTGTCCAGCACTGCAATTAAGAAGAACGTGGTTAGTTTTGGAAGACCGCATAATAATGCTATAGTTTACTGTATAAACTAATCAATTTAGAAAATTCAGGACAATCAGATCAAATCAAAAAACAGACTCAGAATAGGAAAAGAAAAAGTCTCAGTCGATTAATAAGCTGAAACCTCTTAATCGCATGAACCAAATATAACGCCAGTTATAACAAACCATAAAGCAAAATATTCAAAATTTGAATTATACAAACTATTCAACGAGGTGAAGATAAGGTATAACACCAAATCAACTTCTTTCAAATTTTGAACAAAGCAAAACAGAAGAAGTGAGATTTCAGTAATCCAAAATGCAACGGAGAAAGTTGAACGCTTCTGGTGAATAATATCACATTATTAATTAAATACAGATACGTGATAAATAAATAATGGCGCAACTCATTGTTTTAAAAATTTAACAAAAACAGAAATCCACATAAAGATGTGGCAGTGCATCTCAAAACCAGAATCACAAACTGCAGCTGAAATTACCAGTAATTTTATCACGAAAGCCAAATTTCCATAACTCACATCAATAAACAATTTTAAAAATAAAAAAGGAAATAGGATAAAAGATATAACCAGCACTAAGACGTGATATTTGAAACTAAAAATTACCAGCAATTTCCTAACGAGAGCCAAATTTCCATTAGTAACAGCCACGAACAATGCCGTAACATCAGTCCGCAGCTCTTCGTAATCTACGCGCACTTCGCTCGGCGATTCCTCGTGCAAAACCACGTCGGCCTTCCGAATTTTCAAGCACACAGCGTTAACATAGTTCACGTCGACGACTGGATCTGCGAGGCATTCGAGAGCTAATTTCAGATCGTTAGACAACGAAGCTTCTAGAAGCCGCTGCGAGACCTCCGCTTCGTAGTTTACAGGAACCACTTGCTTCCCCGTGAGAAATCCGCCGCCGCTGCTGCTTCCGTGCCTCAACACCATCATTCTCGCCGAAGCAAGTGGCGCAGCCACCACTGTAAAAGGCCTGAGTAGCAGAAGCCTGAGAGTGCGAACAATGTGATAGTTTTTCACTGTGAGAGAGAATAGAGACACAGGACTCGAGAGAGGGAGAGAGAACTTCAAAAACGAACGAGCGCCCGGGACCAAAAAGGGGCTATATTTATTGGGAGGAAGT
>JACGDI010002507.1:255731-270009 GCA_014898725.1 Jacaranda copaia | reverse complement strand
GTATTAAATATTTTTTTATAAAAATAATTAATTCAGAATCAAATACACTTGGCATATACACAACATATTGAAATAGGAGATGAAACATGACATTGAATAAAGGATCCAACGTAAACCTGAACAAGTTCATTTCACTACTATAGTTAATATTTTAATTGTTTGTACTTGATCTTTCGACTTAATTTTAATTCAAGTATCAAAAGATTTTTGTTGGACAATTCTCAACAATTCTAACCTTGTTTATAATTTCAGACTCTCCCATTAAGGATACTAACTTCGATTACACGACCTCTTGAACAATCTAAAATAGATAGATCCGAGGGTTTTTAAATCGAAAGATCAGGGTCAAATTTTTTAAATTTTAAATTAACTAAAATTAGAAACAAAATATAAAGTAGATTGTAAGGAATCCCTTTTTGGTTTCAACCATACCAGAACGATTGACGAGAGACGTGGCCCAAAATTTGGAAGTTTGGAGTGAGTTAGGGCCAATTAGTACTTGGGTCCAATCATGCAGCAATTAGCATAAACAAATTGCTATTACTCAACAGTTATCACAACTGGCCTCCTTAATTTACGCGGGAATACAAATGGCGAAATCATTTGTGGTTTGGTAAGGATTGACCTAAAGTCGCATTTCCTATTCTCTAACTAACTCCATCTTGCAGCCTTGGCCTCTCGTCATTTATCGCTAGTACCATTTTGTCCCCTCGTCTCCTCTTTCTTTTTTCTTACTATTTCTCTTGAATAAACTAAGCAATTTTAAGAAATTTTAGAATACATTTTATTTTTCTTGGATTGTGGTCAAACATAATTGGGATTGGACATATTTCGAAGTAATGTTGTCAAAATCGAAATGAATAAAAAATTAGTAATATTATTGGTTACTGATTTAATCGATTGGATCATTAATTTGATCGGTATGACGTTGTAATGACATAATAATTATATTCAATTTTATAAATATATATAATATTTTAATATTAACAAAAAAATAAAGCTTTCAACTGGTATAGAAAGAATATTACTTGAAAAAATTTAACTTGTTTTTAAGTACGTTTTTTAGAAAATAATACTATTTCACAATTAGCCAACTATAAATAAATAAAAAATAATATTTCATATTAATTTAAGTGATCAATCGTTTTATACTTTCTTTTATATTAAAATTCAACATAATTTAAGAAAAATAAAATAAAATAAAATAACAAATTAAACGTAAGTATTCATTTATAACTACCACTTTATTAAATTTTAATAAAATAAATTAATATTTTAAAAAATTACTTGTCCAAAATCTTTAATTATCATCTTCAATTTATAATTTCTCTTTTTTTTTACTTTCTTTAAAAAATTTCAAATTTTTCAAAAAAATAAAAAATAAAAAAAGTGAACATGTCAATAATCGGTTGAACCTGTACTATTTTTGACCTGTTTTCACCAGTTTTGACCGTCGCCAGTTTTTATATTTCAATTGAATCGAACTAGCCTCCAATCACAAGTCTGACCAGTCGGACAGGCTAGTTAGATCCGATTTTCATCTCGAAACAGATTTGGGGCAACTTAACAAGGTATGGGGCGAGATTTACCTAAACCGAATTATTTGAGATGAGGTATGGGGTTTACAACCCCATCACCCGCCCATATAAATATTTTATGTAATAATAATAAATATATTATACATAATTTATTTTATATTTTTTTAGTTAAAAATAATGTCCAACTATGTTCGATGAAGAGGAAGACGTTAAAGAATGAGAGATGAGTTAATTAGATGATGATTAGAACTATATGGTAGAAGCTTATTAAATTTAAAAATTTTGAGTTTTTTTGTTTCAATTTATTGTCAAACAATGTATAAAAATTTGAATATTGTGCTGGTTATTACTTTAATTTTATTTCTATCCCCTATTTTGTTTTTAGAATTTTATCTTATTTGTTTGAATTTTTTATTTTTATGTTCGAAATTTAAATTTTAATTGCTATCAAATAATTTTGATTTAATACTTTTATTAGCTAATTCTAATTTTTTAAATTTTTTTCAAGTTAACGGGTTAAACCCCCCAACTCAACGAGATGAGGTGAGGGGGCGTGGGGCATTATCTGGTAGGACAGGGTATGGGGTGAGCCCAATCCACCCCAAACCCGCAACACTACCGTCCATAATCATGCGTGCTCGTATATCAACAAATAGCTATTTTATGACAATAATAATTCTCATAAATTTAATTATACTATATTTTCCCATCGTGTGTGCTCGCTTACAAAAATAGTCATTGGTTAATTGATTCAGTGAAATTGTCTTCATATTCCAAATATATATAGCTGCATAGAAAAATTAACAAAAAAAATTATTATCTACATTGATCTAACCGTACAAATTTAGGCCCGAAATCAAGGTGGTACGATTTTAGTACATGGAGACACCAAGCTTGCCCTTGAAATGAGGCCCATATCTCATGTCCGAGAAGTCTCCATCTGACTGAGGTATGGGCCCGGGTTGGCCCAAATCCATGACTTCGTCTATCCACTTGAGGCCCATTTTAACAAATTCCTACTCCGAGTCGATTTTGTTGCAGCGTAGTTTTTTGATTAGGGCTTTCAATGGATCGAATTTTAATTCGAATTTAATTTAAATTTTAAATTTTTTATCTAATTAAAATATTCGATTGATCAAATTTAATTATAAATATTCATAATTTAAAATAAGTTGATCGAATATGAAATTAAGGAATTTGATCCGTTAAAGATTCAAATTCAAATTTTAATATTTTTTATTAAATTTATACTCTTTATATATAATATATATATAAAAATTTTAAAATAAATCTATATATTATATTGATCAAATATCTATATTAACGTCTATATTACATTATTAAGATTAAGTTTTTAACCTAATAATAAGAGGGATATTGATAAATATCAAAATAATAACATACAATAATTCATCTATGTATTAATATAATTTGAAATATGAATTTAGTATTTAAATATTTAACTTTTAAACTAATATATAATAAAAAGTTGTTAAAAACTTAAATATAACATAAATTTATTTTATAATTACAATATTTTATAAAATTTAAAAGGAAAAAAGAAAAGAAAAAATAAATTAATGAGAATTTTTTAATCAAATTTTGAATATTGATCATATTTGAATATAGTTCTGATTAACAAAAATACTATAAGATTTTGAATTGAATTTAAATATAAATTTTAATAATTAAATTTAAATTTTAAGAAGAAAGGTTCAATTCAATCGACAGCTCTAAACTTTTCTCCTTCCTACCGGAAAAGGCAAGCCACTTTTTTATAACTTGAGTTGGACATTCCTGCCCACTCTCACTCTCTCTCTTCCTCGTAAATAGCCCGAGATAATTTTGTCCGTATCCGCAGATATTTGTGGATATATATGCAATATAGGATGTGTGTGAAGGGCATACTAGGTATGGAACAAATATTTTAATAATCTATTTTAAAAATAAAATTTAATATTTTATAAAATATAGAAACTTATATAAATAATTTTAATCAGTGTACATAAATAAAGGAATCCAAGTTTGACTGTCGGAAAGGGTGAGAACAAACCCATTATTTCTCCACCCATGCGAATGTCCAATTAAGAGTTTGTTTGATTTTATTTTTTGAAGGTATTTTTATTTTTAATAAAAATAATAATAAAATATTAATTAAAGTATAAGTTTGAAAATAAAATATTATTTGAATATTTTATTTAAAATAAAATAATTGTGTAGGATTAAAAATGAGTTGTATTTGAATATTATAGTATTTTTATATTAAAAATCGTACAAATGAGAGGATGACAAAATAAAGTGAGAAAATGAAGAGAGAGTGTAAGGACCTTTTGAATTTATTTTCTAAAGGTATTTTCATTTTTTGGTGAAAAAAACATAGTGAAAAGTTATTTATAAATATTTTTTTGAAAATAAAATACTGTTTGGAGATTTTGTTTAAACTATAATAATTATCTAGGGTTATAAATAGTATTAAAAAAATATAGTATTTTTGTATTAAAAATCGTGCGAATATGAGTAGAAAAAAATAAAAAGTGAAAATAAAAAAAGAGTGTAATAATGTGTGTGGAAAAAAATGTGCTGTGAATAAAAATATCTTGAAAAATATGGGAGAAGTTGGTGATTTTTATTTTTATTTTTATTTTTAGGAGAAAATGAAAATAGATTTTGAAAACAAAATCAGACCGGGCACTTAGAATGTATTTGGAAAAATGTATTGAAAATAAAAATATTTGTAAAAATATAAAAAAAATTGATAATTTTCTATTTTTTCTTTAAAAAAAATGAAAATGAATTTTGAATGCAAAACCAAATGGGCACTAAACGTTGCATTTCTAATAATTTTTATTCCCCAATTATCCTTCTGATTATTCGAACAATTAATCAGCTTCAGAGTCTTAGATTTGGCTCTGTACGCTCTTATCTGCACCGACACTCTCACCTAAACATTCTTAATTACATCATTATAAAATGTATTATTCGCATAACTTTTTATTTTGTGGAACTCAATTACTAGTCCAGTGACCAAGCACAACACCACCCCCCAGGGGGTGGGGGGAAGGATTAATTAATCAATGGCATTGTAGGGATGTGTTTGGCTTTTCATAAAATTTTAAAAAATGGAAACATTTTTCAAGAAATATTTAACCATAAGTGAAATACTCAATATGAAATACATTTCCTCAGTTGGAAGTTTATGATAAGCATTTTTGGATCTTTTTTATTCTCAACCCACTGAAAAAGACATTCTTGGCACTTGACTCACGGACGCTTTACCCTTCCCCCCCGCCACCCACCTCGTCTCTCTCTCACACACACACACACATCAGAGACCCAGTTAACAATAATCATCAGTTTCATTTTGCTCTGTAAGATTATAATTACTTTTTCTTTTTCTTTTTTCTTTCTTTTTGGCTGATGATTTAGTTAAAAATACTGCCTTTTAACTTATATATATGATGCTGCATTTGATGTTTTTCTTTTTCTTTTTCTTTTTTTTTGATAGAGGTGCTGCATTTGATGTAGCTTCTGGTATGTCGTAAATAGAATTGGTTGTAAAGTGACGTACGCTGATTGTGTAGGCAGTGTTTGGATCTGTTCTGTGCAATGTTATGACCACAGCTTTTTGTTGAATTTAGAAGTTATTGTAATTGATTTTGCAAGAGTTTATGCTTCAAATGAGCTTCTTTATTCACAGACTTTTTAGCTTGTTTTTTCCTTCGTTAGTTCTCTTGTATATTTAAGAGGTCGCTAAGTGGTCTGATAGACTTGTGTTTGAGGTTGTCTTGTACTTGTGAATTTTGGGTTAGTTTTGTCTGCACAATAAAGTGTGTTGCTAACAGTATAGGGACATTTATTTTTTTCTGGTGACTGAACTGACCAGCATGTGGAGTCATTTAATGTAGCAATATTTCTTGTATCTGCGGAAAATCCCTCTTGAATGTATGATTAAATGATAGTTATAGACAGATACTGATTACTTACTCAGACGTGTGTAAGCAGTGAAAGTATGTTATCAAAATTTCAGATTTTGCATTATGGGTTATGCTTACATCTTCTTGTTCTTCATGTTATATGTTCTTCAGGCACTTTTTTGATTCAGTTTGTTTAGGTGTATGTTTGGTTTGAAGTCCAAGTACTTGTGTTGATCTGACAATGGTTCAAGGTCCGAGGACCAAAACTAGGACAAGCCCTTCGGTTCAGCTTGATTACATTATTCATATCCTGGAGATCAAGCCCTGGCCCCCGTCTCAGTCCCTGAGAAATATCCGTGCTGTTTTGATTCAATGGGAACATGGGGATAGAAATTCAGGGCTAACCAATCAAGTTGTCCCTTCACTTGGGACTGGCTCTGGTGTTGGTGATGGAAGAATTGAATTCAATGAATCTTTCAAGCTTCAGGTGACTCTAATGCGGGAGGTATCCATCAGAGGTGGTGATGGAATAACTTTTCAGAAGAATTGCATCGAGTTCAATCTTTATGAACCAAGAAGGGAAAAAACAGTAAAAGGTCAGCTGCTGGGAAGTGCTGTTGTGGACTTGGCTGAGTATGGTGCTGTTAAAGAAAGTTTGTGCATAAGTGCTCCCATAAACTGCAAACGGACATATTGGAACACTACACAACCACTTCTTTTCCTTAAAATCCAGCCTGTTGGGAGGAGTGGCGCCTCAAGCTCCACCTTGAGGGACAGCTTCATGAGAGAAGCTTTGATGGATCGCAATCACGGTGAATCTGTTTCTGCACGGAGTGAAGAATATGCAGAAGAAGCTGAGGGTGGCTCATTCAGTGCAGATGATGATGTTTCCTCTTACTCATCTCTCCCTGTTACTTCAGCAGCAGTGGAATCAAATGGGATTTCATCACCCGAAAGTAAAGAGGTAATAAGGTTGCATCAGTCTCATCTTATCCGTCTTTTGTGCCTTGTTTGTTTCTGTGGCAGCTCTTTTAGGTCATTTCTACTTGGAGGTTCGAAATTTTGTCATTCTGATTGAAGCATCTACAACCAGTAATGTAAATGTCTAAGGTCCAAATATCACTTGCATAATGTAATTGTTGTATGAAAAACAATTATGTTGTTTCATTGGTATTATAACGCAATAGATGATGATTTGATTACATGATGGCTATTTATCGCAGAATGGGACGGCTGCTGTGAATGGTAGTGGTGGAGAGGCCAAATCAGATGAGGAGCAAGTGACTGAATCTCCTCTGAAATCAGGAGGAAATTCTTCTTGTTCCTCATTGTTGGATTTATCTTCTGATCTTGCCTGGATCTCAACAAGAATTTCTTCTCAAAATTTGCACTCATCAGCAGCGGAAGAAATGGAGAGACAGCAGAGCTTCAAAAATAAAATCAATGAACATGAAAAAGAAGCAGAAGATAGTCTAGAAATTGTTGTGAACGGTGTTAGGGATGCGAAAATTCAGCCAAATTCTGAGGAAGGTGTGCTCACCAGTCCTGTTGTCAAAGAAACCCTTGAACATTTAGATCACAAAAAAGATGAAGATTTAGATTATCCTCTTATCCACGGGCAGAATGATACTCGATCCTCAAGAATTCTAGAACAAGAAGAGCAACATACTGAGGACGAGCCATTTAGTGGCTCTCCTCAAGTCAATGTGCAGAAGCAAGTCACAATGGAAAATAGTCTTCTTTCAGCTACAAAGGAAAACTTTGCAGCTAATAGTAATTCTTCAAATATTGATAGACCAAAGCATGGAAAATCAGTTCGATCATCTGTGGACTCAAGCAGGAATAATGGATTAGTCAGAAACAATCAGTTCTTTGTGGCAGATGCTCAGAATCATGCTCGAGTCTCAATAAGCAGTGAGCATAAAGATGCTAAGGAAACAAGAAACCTGGTTTCCGATAGTAGAATCCAGCATTTGGAACGTAGAATGGAAATTCTAGAAGGAGAATTGAGGGAGGCTGCTGCTATAGAGGCTAGCCTTTACTCTGTGGTTGCAGAACATGGAGGTTCCATGACTAAAGTCCACGCTCCAGCTCGACGCCTCTCGAGGCTCTATTTTCATGCCAGCAAACAGAGTTCTATATCAAGGAGAGGGAGTGCCGCTAAAAGTATTTTATCTGGACTAGTTTTAGTTTCCAAATCATGTGGAAATGATGTTCCTCGGTATGATTATATATGCTGATCATTCTACTTCTAATACTTATTTGATTTGAGTTTGATATTATTTATATATATGCTTTTTGTAATCATTAACTCAATCCCATCGAAATCAGTCTTAAGTTGATCAACCATAAACATGTTTCCAGTCAGAGTCATTGTAAGTAATAGTGCCTTTTATTCTGATACAGATTAACTTTCTGGCTGTCAAATTCCATTGTACTGAGAGTGATTATGAGCAAGTACTTTGGAGACAGTAAGTTGCCTGTTTCTGTTGGACCTGTCATTGGAACAGTAGACAACAGGAATGTACAGAATAGATCATCACCACTTAAATGGGAGACCTTCCTCAGTAAGAGTACAAGAGGTTCTATTGATGAATGTTTTGGTAATTGGGAGAATCCCCTAACATTTGTGGCTGCAGTTGAAAAATTTGAAGCATGGATATTTTCCCGAATCATCGAGTCCATATGGTGGCAGGTACCCACTTTCTCACATTCTTTTCGAGTGCTTCAGCAAATTTCTGTCTGAAATAATGAGATATCAACCAGGACACAAGTGGACCAAGATCCGTTCTAGATAAGATTGTCCGAATTGTATTCTTGAGGTTTTTGTGCAACTTTGTTGGCTCTAACACAAACAATACAAGCCACTTAGCTAAGTTGCTTCTTCTTTCTTTTGTCTAGACTTTTACTCCACATATGCAGCCAAGCAATGCAAAAGAAATTCGTAGCAGTATGGATTCTGAATCTAGCAAGTTATACCAAAGAACATCTAGTTCTATTGATCAAGAGCAGGGAAATTTTTCTCTGGAACTCTGGAAAAAGGCTTTCAGGGATGCATGTGAAAGGATATGTCCTGTTAGAGCCGGAGGACATGACTGTGGCTGTTTGCCTCTGCTCTCAAGAGCGGTACTTTTATTACATGCTTGTCCTTTCATGATGCAAAAACCATTGTTTTACAAAGATTCTTATGCACTCTTTTCGATAACTAGATAATGGAACAACTGATTGCTCGTCTGGATGTGGCTATGTTCAACGCCATCCTTCGAGAGTCAGCTGATGAAATTCCAACAGATCCTGTAGCTGACCCCATTAGTGATGCTGAGGTTCTTCCTATTCCAGCAGGGAAAGCTAGCTTTGGTGCTGGTGCACAGCTGAAAAATGCAGTGAGCATATTTCTGAAATAGATTTCTTACACTAACCTAAATTAATATTAGCATGGCAGAATAATTAATTCTTGTCTTACACTTGACAGATTGGGAATTGGTCCAGATGGCTTACTGATTTCTTCGGTATTGATGATGATGAAGATAACTCAGAAGCTGCTGACGAAGATGAGAGACTATCACATGATACAACATCAAAATCTTTCCGTCTCCTCAATGCACTGAGTGATCTTATGATGCTTCCCAAGGACATGCTATTGAGCCAGTCGGTTAGGAAAGAGGTTTGCTGAGATCCCAAAAAACTCAAGTCCATCCTTATTGTTATATACTGATAGACTTATATGAGATTTTTCTTTCTTCTTTCAACTTGGTTCCAGGTATGTCCTACATTTGGTCCACCAATAATAAGAAGGGTTCTTAACTCTTTCATCCCAGATGAATTCTGCCCTGACCCAATTCCTGCAGTAGTACTTGAAGCCTTAAATTCAGAGGTTTTTCCATTTTCTTTTACTTTTTTCTGCTTTGCTTTACACTTAGCCAAAATAATAATCCACTAATCACCCCCTGCCCCCCTCATTCTCTCTTAGGATCCTTTTGATCCAGAAGACGACTCCATCATGAACTTCCCATGTGATGCAGCTCCTATTATATATCAGCCACCGCCACTGGCTTCAGTTGCTGGTATCTTAGGAGAAATTGGTGGCCATCCTCAGCTGACACGCAGTCGATCCTCAGTACTAAAGAAATCACAGACGAGTGATGATGAACTGGATGAATTGGATTCACCTTTGAAATCCGTCATCCTTGACAGTTTCCAGGCTTCATTATCACCTTCTTTGGCGAAGTCTTTTTGGATGTCAAATGAGAATGGAAATCGAAATGCTCTGAGGTATCAACTCCTTCGGGACGTGTGGATGGATGAACTGTGATTAACAAATAATTAGTTGAAAGGTCTGCTACTTTTTGTATCAATCAAATATCTAGAAAATCTGTTCTCAGTTGTGTATTAAGAAACGAAGAAATGCTGCCGGATGTTGAGACCATTTGCTGTATATATAAACAGTAATGCAGATTTCAGTTTTGGTCTTTCTAGTTTTTTAACGTGTGTGTAAGGAAACACATGGAAATGGGCATTGGGTTGAATGTCGCAGACTCACAGTACCAAATTGTGAGAGGCCCATAAAATGCAAGAGGAGAATGATCCATCTATATAAAAACGTATCCAGTGAAAATGGGCCTATGAGGCGCAAACAAGAGCCTAAGGCCCTAGATGCAAAATGTTTTGGTTCTAAAAGAATGGAACGCATAGGCCCACAATTAGATGAGACAGCTGCTATGAGCCTAAACGCAAAACGTTTCGGGGGAGAACCAAAAAATGACAGGCCGCTAAGAGCCTAAACGCAAAATGTTTTGGGCAGAACCGAAAATTGGATTCGCCCACCGTGGGGCTCGAACCCACGACCACAAGGTTAAGAGCCTTGCGCTCTACCGACTGAGCTAGACGGGCTAGTTGGCAAGCTGAGTTAGTTTTTTTGAATTTTCTCCCACCACAAGAGAGTCAAACTATATAAGCTGCACCCGTTTGGATGCCAATAGTCTCATCTTCCAAATATTTGCATTTCATCAAGTTTCTTTTGAGATATTATTGTTCCATTCTCTTAAATCAAAACTTAATAATAATTTTTTTTTTGAATTTAAAATCAATATAGATATAATTACTATTTATCAAAATTTTGATTGTCGGCGTTGCAATCATTTGGTCAAAAATATTTTATTTATCTAACTTTGATCACGTGCAGATTATATGAAATTAAGTCTTTAAAATGGTATTAATTGCCCCATCTTATCGAATTGACTTTAATAAAATAAATAATCAAAACATGCCAAATGTCGAATTCCAAAATTAGAAAATCCACGTGTACATTATAAGTACATCATGAATACACGTGTCCCATTTCGTCGGCGATGACCTCTTATAAATTTAGAATATATTATATATTCATATAGTTGAATACGCGTATTATGACCAAATGGGTAGTAGTACTTAGTTTAGTGTACAAACATGATATGCGTGTGCCTTATAGTTATCCCTATGGATAAGTAGTTGAAAACGACCAATCTTTGTTGTACCCGCAAGTTGCTATAATAATAAAAGAAATCAGACTCCGACAGGACTATTAGCCTCGTGGGATTGCCGAATTAGTCCCATCCTTCTGGATAAGGGCTGTTGGGTTTTTTATGCAAAGGTGACAAGTCAGTGAGAACATTGTTTTATATTTCTTTTGACTGTAAAGTTGGCATTAGTTGTTGCAAGAAATGAACCGAGTAGATTCAGTACTTATTGATTTTTTTATGACATTTAATGAAGTATGTACAAATTAATATTCGTAACCCAACGATATCAGTATCTCTACTATATAGAAGGTCTTGTGTTCGAATCTAAATGAATTTTTTTGTATATTTTATGTGTATAGTTTCTCTTATTATATGGGAGGTCTCGTGTTCGAGCATGCATGGGTTTTTTTGTGCACTTTATGTGTATTTGTGTAATTTATACTTTGATTTATTTAATTTGCAAATAGAAAAATATTAATTTGTTGAAAGGATAAAAAATTCGTCATTTGTATTAATATTCTCTCAACAACAAAAAAAAGAAAAAACTAATACTATTGAAAGTTTAATCACAACTCAGGAAGGAAGAGATCACTTTAGTGTGAATAGGAGGGTGTTTGGGTGAGCTTATAAATTTATAAAAAGTGTTTAATAATTTTTTTTAAAAAAGTCTTATAAGATCCTAAAATAAGATGTTGGGAGTTTATAAACTCTTTTAAAAAAGTAAGGAGACTCTAACTTATTTTGAAGATTTTAACAAATTCATTTATTTTTAACTACTTTAATTACACAATTATTGTTATTAACATCTTATAAGCTCCAAAATCTTATTTTATTCAAATGCTTCAATAATTTATTTTAAAAATAAGATTTAGCATCTTATAAGCTCTAAAAATATCTTATAAGATGTAAAAGTTTATAAAATGTTTAAAATAAGTTTAACCAAACGCCCTTTAGATTACTTTTACGCAATGGGATTATATACGTTGATCTAAGTCTATCACATTAAATTTGTCTTTTGGTCTTATTTTAAATGAACTGTGAACTTATTCATTTACAAGTTTTTTATTTTTAATCGATGCTAGAGATGTAAAAATGATGGAGGAGGATGAAAAAGAAAGTGTGAGATCGTTATTAGAGAGAGAAAGTGCACGCCTCAAATTTATGAAATGTTGATAGTACTATACGCAACAAACATAAGAGAAAACTATCTTTTCGTTTTTGTTCTTGTGTATTAAAAAATTTGATTTCATATTAATGAGTCTTCCAATACATAAATATTTCCATTGCAAAATATGAAATTATAGTTCATTCAACTTGCAATTAAATTATAGTGAATGACAGTTAAAATGACTACATATAAAAAAAATTTCGTACAGTTCTAATTTAGTCTAACTTAATTAATTATGCAATAAATATTACTATATTTATTTTCTTTTATTAATCATCGTTTTTGAACTGTACATTAGTTATACGATAAACATAATTCAATCAAATCCGATTAGAACATGAAATTCTTATCCATGTGGCTCCTTGTTGAAATCCTAATCATATTGGGTTCCCCTAAAGTCTATCACACCAAGAAATTACTAATCTAAATGTGGGCTTGTTGAAAATTAAAGTTGAACTGAATGAGACCTTGACTTCTAAAACACCTGAAAATGGGATGAACCACAGTTTTATTTTATAATTTCTATGTGCCCATTTGTATTTGATTACTACCTATAAACATACCACTTATATGAAGATCAACACAATTTCCCTTTCTTTGGTTAGTCAAATCTCACAAGGCTCAATTTCCTCACGCGCTTAACGTGTTGTAGGTAAACTGCTCATTTAGTGGCTGCGACAGTTAGACCAGCAAAATCCAACTCATATCCGTGGGCATTCGCAGGTATTTAAAAAAATACAAATAATGAGTTTTATTTTTTTTACCTAAAAAATTATGAATAATTTTATTCGTATCCAATTTATCCATCACTTTTTGACCCAATTTGTGAGCGTCGATGGGAAACCCATGTATAGAAGTATATTATATATATATTTACATATAAATATTGAAATTTGTAATTTTTTTTAGTTTTATTTAGTTAATATTTGAATAATATTATGTAAGTTACCAATCGGATATAAATTTACTTTTAAATATTAAAAAAAAATTTACAGATATCAATAAGTTATCCGTTATCCGTGAAAACGGGGTAACAAGTCTCATACCTTGTACTCAATAAAAAATAAATAAATTTACAATATCACCCGTTATTACCCGTTATTGAATTGCATTTGGATATCAATTAACCCAATTGCCAGGTTTAGTGACAGTTATAGCAGTTAATTTTGCTTTCAAAATTAAAAATGAAAAATAAAAAATAAATTTGGGTTCAAAGTCTTACCCGTAGTAAACCCGTAGGCGGACCAATAATGCTACAACTCACGAAAACTGTCCTTCGCCGCTGATTCCTATATATCTGGAAGCTCTGGTCAACTCCAGAAAGCCCTCTGGTAACCCGCGTTCTTACAACCTTACCGTTACTACTATAAATAGACGGCCTCAGCCCAGATAATCTTCAGTACCAATACCAGAAAAAGTATTCCTTTGAACATCACTTCTCAGCGACAAAATCTGTTAGTTTTAATCGAATTTCCATATATAGTTACTGTCTTCCTTTCGCTTTGATTAGTATTAATGGAGAAATACGGCGAATACGAGAGAGTTTTCAAGCACTTCGATTCCAACGGAGACGGCAAAATATGTCCGGTGGAGCTCCGGCAGTGCATCGGGTCGATCGGCGGGGAGATTACGCCGGAAGAAGCCGAGGCGGCGGTGGTGCTGATGGATTCCGACGGGGATGGATTGCTGTGTTTGGAGGATTTCGTGGGGATAGTAGAGGGAGCTGGGGAAGAAGAGAAGGTTGGGGATTTGAAGGCGGCGTTCAAAATGTACGAAATGGAGGGAAGCGGGTGCATTACGCCGAAGAGCTTGAGAAGAATGCTGAGTAGATTGGGACAGCGGCGGAGTATGAAGGAGTGTAAGACTATGATAGCTCGTTTTGATCTTAATGGCGATGGGGTTCTCAATTTCGATGAGTTTAAGGTTATGATGTCTGTGTAGATTAAATTCTCCGGTGTTCTTCGTCGGAATTGATTCTGAATTTTTTGTAATTTGTATCGTAGGAATATATACATACATTGTTTTTGTATAATACTTATATTATTGGATTCATGGCAATTTTTTTTTTTGTTTAACTCAATTCTTAAAGTTATTTTAAAATATGAAAATTGCTCAAAATTATATAATTTATTTATTTAGCTGACATGGGATACTAACACA
>JACGDI010002507.1:215783-229565 GCA_014898725.1 Jacaranda copaia | reverse complement strand
TGATAATATATAAAAAATAATGTGTTTCATTTCCAAAATATTAAAAAATGGAAAAAGGGACTATGGAAATGAAACCAAACGGGGCATTAATTAGTCATAAATCTCATGCATCTTTTCCCGTGACTGTTTAGTGATTAAATATGATCTCTTTTTGGTAGGTAATGTGTATTTGGTAGCACTGCACTTGTGCAATTACTCATCTATATATATTTTTTTTCAAAGACATACCAAACTTGAATATAATCAAGTCATTATGTGATTAGTTTAGATTGATCAAACCAAAACTTAAAATTTTCCTCCATGCATTTTACCTGGAAACCTACAGGACTACTGGGACTGGACATGGGACGATCTGGTAATCCATGACTTGCCATCCATTATCGAGTTAATTTTCAGACAAACCGGGCAGAAAATCCACTACATAGGCCATTCGATGGTAATTAACCAAGATTTTACCAGTAACCTCGTACTTCTCATGGGGGACGCTGATAACTGATTCACTGCAGTTCTTTTGCTGTCTGTTTTGCGCTGACATTTGATATATGATCATTGTTATTACCAGGGAACTTTAATAGCTCTGGCATCATTCTCGGAAGGGAAACAAGTTGACAAGGTTAGATCAGCTGTCCTGTTAAGCCCAATTGCATATCTTAGTCATATGACAACTGCTCTTGGAGTTACGGCAGCTAGATCCTTTGTTGGTGAAGTAAGCATAACACTATCTGTCGATCTTCGTGCCAATTTATGCCTTTTCATCCTCTGATACTTCAACGCATGGATTCGTTTTCAGATCACAACAATCTTTGGTCTTGCAGAATTCAATCCCAAAGGGTACAGCAAACCTTAAAATTTCGATTGCTTATTTGTATTTGTTTATAGATGGCAATGTGTAGATTTTGTTATTGTTGTTTCACAGAGAGCAGGTGCAGAACTTTCTGAATTCTTTATGTGTCAGTTCTGGGATAGACTGTTATGATTTGCTAACTGCCCTTACAGGTTTTTTCGTCGACCTTCTTAGTCTTCGTTTCAACTGTGAAATTCACTTGTTGAGTTTTCTCCTTGTTATCCACTAATAATTATAGGAAGGAACTGCTGTCTCAATGGATCCACAGTGGAACTTTTTCTGAAAAATGAACCTCAATCCACAGCAACCAAGAACCTTGTCCATTTGGCTCAAAGTAAGTTCCATTCATTGATGTGGTCGGATTATATTTAAGTTTCACCCCTTCTGCACGCTCTGTTTTTCTGGGCTGATGATCATCAAAATGTGCAGCTGTCCGAGATGGAATCCTGTCTAAATACGACTATGGCAATGCCAACTTCAACCTGGAGCATTATGGCGAATCCAGGCCTCCCGTTTATGATTTGTCCAAAATTCCACGCAATCTCCCTCTCTTCCTAAGCTATGGAGGACAGGATGCACTGTCGGATGTTAGGGATGTGGCCACATTGCTCGATAGTCTTAAACTACACGACGTGGATAAGCTGCATGTGCAGTATATCAAGGATTATGCGCATGCCGATTTCATCATGGGGGTTACAGCCAAGGATATTGTGTATAATCAGATCATAGCCTTTTTCAGAAACCTGCAGCATTGAAGATTCTGGACTTTTGAAGGTCTTTGGTGTGAGAAAGCATGCAACGTGTTCTAATCCTGTCAAATGTGAATAGACCCCCTCTCCTGAAAAATGTCCTGATAAAGCTTAGGTTACTCATATATATAGAGAGAAGTATGAAGTGTTCACAAGAAGAAAATGTTATGTTGTTGTACTCTTTTTCTCTCTAGATATCCATTGTAAACCTATTTTAATTAGTGTTCATTCAATTAAACTCGGATCAAATTAGAATTTTCTTATTGAATAATGCAAGAACACAATCTAACTAAACAAGAAGAATGCAATCATAAGTTATAATTTATATTCGTAATTATCAATCAATTCATGATGGCAAATGGGATTTGCAAAGATCGTATGAGAAGTCATAAACTGGGAGAATTAATATATACATTAAATTTTTAAATACATACAAAGAGTAATAATACATTTGTCGATAATTCTCCTTTAGAAAGCAGATATGCTGATTCTTATGATTTATTAGTTGGCAAAAAAATCTGTAAACATAACTATACACTGTAAAAAATGATATATATTTTCAAATATATAGAAAAAGCCTATTTAACAAAGTTTAATTCAAACTCATCCCAATAAATTGAGTTAATTTCAGTCGGCCCCTATTTATGGCCTCATTTGCATGTTGCCCCCAATCACTTTCAATATGTAATTTCACCCTTAAACTAATTAAAATATTTATTAATACCACATTTGCATTGTTTCGATGAAATCTAACAAGAATATTTCATTGTCTTTAGCCCACGTGTCCAATGCTCATTTGTTAAATTCTATTGAAACAGTGCAAATGTGGTGTTGATGAATATTTTAATTAGTTTAGGTGGTGAAATTGCACATTAACAACAATTTGGGGGCAATGTGCAAATAAAGCTATAGATTAGGTGTTGATTGCAATTATCTCTAATAAATTGGAAAAATGTGGCGCTCATAAGACAGAGCGCAACCAAACACGCCATATGCCCGGCTCGAAATAAATAAAACAAGGTCAAGAATAATAATGAATTAATAATAAGATAAAACAAGTGTAGGGGTGGGGGAATTGAGGAAATCAGCATCAGCCTTTCCAACTCACAGCTGCGCCATAAAAATTTCCGCCAAACGCAGCCTTCGATCCTGCTTCCCTGCAGTACTCTTCTCAGTATATATGAAACAACCCTACCATTAACGATGCCGGACGAGACGAAGTTAATTGATTACGTAATGGAGGCGGCGTCGGGCCCACACTTCTCAGGCCTTCGACTCGACGGGCTTCTTTCTGCTACTGCTTCTTCACCCTCTCCACGCTGTTCATCCTCCGTCACTCCCACTTCCTCTTCATTTTCCATTACGGTGACCGATTCCGCCACGCACAAGGAGCCATTCGTCATCGGTAATTATACTCTCGCGGCATTCCTCCGTTTTGCGACTTTTAATTTCTGTTTTTCTCCTTCTTTCTGATTTTATTTTGAAAATTTTACCCCGTTTTTCTCCCTCTTATTAATTTTGGTGTGCCTGTGTTGGTTTGCTGCTTTTGGTGCTATGGAGCAGGAGTTTCGGGGGGAACGGCATCGGGGAAGACGACAGTTTGTGACATGATTATTCAGCAGCTGCATGATCATCGTGTTGTGCTTGTCAATCAGGTTCTCTTTGCCTTTGTTTGATTTATTTCTTTTCTTTTTGCCAATTTTCCTTCAAATTCTGCATAATTAAATCAAAGCTCCAACATTTTTGAGCCCTTTGAGCTGCAAGATGCTATAACATTGTTCTCGAAGTAGTGTGCTTGGGATGCTGTTAACAGGTGCATTATTTCTTTTTTGAAAAGGAAAAGCAAAATGGACTAAAGGTGGATTTACTTGCAAGGAAAAAAATACAAATGCTTTTATATCCGTTTGAATGTGGATGACCATTTCAAATAAAAAAAAAACAAAGTAAAGAGAAAGAAAGAAATGATATACAGGTTTAGAAATAAGTGTAATTCATGGTTTCTTATTTGATACAAAACTTAATTATTAGGATTAATGGCCTAAGGATGGATTGAACCGAACTAATACAATTGACACTTTGATGCTCCTATGGCCCCTTTCTTGGTCTGCCTTTGTTTTTTTTCTTTCTTTTTTTTAGGATAAACTTGGTCAAGGTAAAGGGTGTAGCAGCATTGTTTTGGTTGTTCATTTGTTCTTTCCATAAGTGGTGTTATTTTTGTTCTAATCAATTGCAGTTCCATGTATAATTTGTTTACCTGTCTGCCTTGGTCATGTGCAGGATTCCTTCTACCGTGGTTTGACCCCTGAAGAGTTGAAACGTGTCCATGAGTATAATTTTGATCATCCAGGTAACAGTGTATTATCTTGACTTTTTTTTGTTGGTTATACTTGGGCTGATATTTTGTGACTTGAACTTAATTCTTGTGCTACCAGATTTTTGGGGAGAAATGTTTAGTTTAATTCAAAAGTGATTTCTTTGTAGATGCCTTTGACACTGAGCAGCTCCTTGAGTGTGTTGAAAAGCTCAAATCTGGACAGTCTTTCCACATTCCAATTTATGACTTCAAAACACATCAAAGGCGCACAGACAGCTTCCGCCAGGTGCTTACTTTTGAATTTTGAAACTTTATAAACTGCAAAGCGATTAGATGAGACTGACACATTCTTTTGCCATCAATTCTTTTGTGCAAACACTTGATAATTGTTCAATGTGATGTGGATAAATTAAGGCTATGTTTGGTTACATTTTGGGTTTTTTTGTTTTGTATGTTTTGGTGAAATGAATTTTGGGAGTGCGTTTGTGGAATAGTAGGTTGGAGGTATGTGATGATGTTTTAGGTGGTACGTAGAAACTATTTTTCAGAGTGAAGTAGTGAAGGAGTGTTTAGTTATATTTGGTGGGAGACAATTTTACTGTAGACATTAAATCAATTATTTTTTGTTTAGTTATTAGGGAGAAATTATAATTTAAGAATAGTTTTAATATATATTTATAATTTTAAAACATATATAATTTGTATGTATGTAAATACAATGATTGGATATAATTTTAAAATATTATAATAATGATTGGTTAAATAATGATGTAGTAGTATGACGATTAAGTCTTTTTCGTTAAAGTGAAATAATAACTTAAGCACACTTTGGGAAATAGCATTTTGCCATTTCCCCTGCAAAGTTCATGGCATGTTTGGGAATGTTTTGGGAAATGATTTCCTTCCCCAAAATGTAAGCAAACACAGCCTAATAATGGCGAATGTCTTGAAATTCATAGTCATCTGCAAAGTACTTTGAGTAGGAACTTGATACTAAGAAACTCACTCTGTGTCCAACTTTGTGGTTTTTGGCGTCTTAAGTAGGAAGGTACATAGAATATAAAATGCTTAGAAGTAATGGTGCCGCAATTTCACATTAGTGGTCCTAGTATTTTCATCTTGCATGCTTATTAGTGCCTATTCTTCTTTTTTCATTGTTGTCCATGAATTTGACTTCTATTCAGTTTCCAAGTGCAAGTACTTTGAGATTCTTCTCCTAAGCCCTGAAGATGTTTCATGATTTGCATTGAGGATATTAAGTTTTATGATATGCCTGATTCTCAGTCCTTTTCTTAGCTTCAATGGCCCTTGCATATAAAAGGTTTAGATTCTGACATGCCTATTTAATTTGTGGTTTTCTTTTGATAGCAAGGTGGGGAAGTCCAGGAAAAATGATGCTTTATGTCCACTATTATTGCCGTTAATGGTTTCCTATTTACTGAAACAAAACTGTGCCAGGTCAATGCATGTGATGTTATTATATTGGAGGGGATCCTCGTTTTCCATGATCAACGAGTGAGGAATTTGATGAACATGAAGATTTTTGTTGACACAGGTGAACTTTGAATTAGTTTTATAACATATAACTAATTTTTTCTTTTAAGTTGCTATAACTTATAAAATTGAAATCAATTTTGTAATTCGACCCTTCTCTCGTTTCCAATATGTTGGTTGATTGATTGATTTAGATGCTGATGTGAGGCTTGCTCGTAGAATAAGGCGTGATACAGTTGAGAGGGGTAGGGATATAAACTCAGTTCTTGAACAGGCAAGCCCCTGTTTCCTACAGAATACTGACTCCCCCCCCTCCTCCTTGGTGTGCAAAGTTCTCAAATGACTTAATTATCACCCAAAAAAAAAAAAAAAATTCTAAAATGACTTGAATTTGTCGTAGAGGCCTGTGTTTGGAGTCATCAGTGATAGACTGGCATCTAGATTGGTGTTTGCATTGCCTGAAATAATGTCCTTATAATAAGCGCATTGTGCTGGAATTTTTGTTTGTTTTGAGATAGTCAGTTGCACTATGTTCATATGTGTTTCTATTTAATGAATTAAGCATCGGTGGTTCAAGAAGCCCTTGCTGTCCTACAACCTTTCCATTGATATACTGACCCCATTTTGTTGATTTCTGAAGTACCAATTAGCACATTGGAAACAAAATAAAATTGTTTGACCACTTTTATTTTCACCTCATTATTCATTGGCCATGGATCACTTCTTAATTGTGATCAATGTCACTTTTAGGAGTATCAATCCTGATGTTCTGTTTGAGATGCTTCCAGATTACTTCCTTGCATGTACAACCAGCCTTTTAACATTTTCTATTGCAAATTCTATTTCATATACAGTATGCAAAGTTTGTCAAGCCTGCATTTGAAGATTTTGTTCTGCCATCAAAGAAGTATGCTGATGTTATCATACCCCGTGGAGGTGACAATCATGTCGCAATTGATTTGATTGTCCAACATATTCACACAAAGCTTGGGGCACATGACCTGTGTAAAATATATCCAAATGTGTATGTTATCCAATCAACATTCCAGGTATGGCTTTTTCCTGTTCTTGTTTGCTTTCATGCTTCCTCACTTGTAATATTACTCCTGAAAGACCCACCACAAGCTTATGCATGTGTCAATGGCTGCCTGTTTAGCCGTTATATATTGAAATATGGAGGCAAAGTGAAAGGAAAAAAGAGTGATATTTTGGCACATGCTGGATTGGCATAGATAAGGCTGTGCCAGAGCTTAGTCACTGGAGTTTCTATAAACGCAATAATGTTTTATTTGCTATGCCATGATATGGAATATGTGTCAGAGCGATGAAATTAATGATTGAACAGTAATACTTTGTGCTGCTATGGTTGTCTGGTGTTCTCATTATATAGCAAGTGGAGTGTGAGTTGGGTCAGTCTTTATTTCTTTCAATCCAGGAATGATTTATCCTTTACGTCTATTCTGTGTTACAGATAAGAGGTATGCATACCCTGATTCGAGATCAAGATATATCAAAACATGATTTTGTATTTTATTCAGATAGGCTTATCCGCCTGGTAATCTTGAAATCTCGTACTTATTGAAGTAGACAACCAAATAATACTTGTGCCCAGACTTGGTAACTTCTAATATATAATGTGTCAGGTTGTGGAGCATGGTCTTGGTCATTTACCTTTCACCGAGAAGCAAGTCGTCACTCCAACAGGTATGTTGCAAATTGAATGTATTCTTTTGGGGGACTATATGCTCAGCTTTACCTATTATTCAATTCTTTTGGTTAAAACTAGATCAATCTGCCTCTTCTCATGTTTGCATTATCAAGTTCCTGCTGAATTTAGAAGTTACTGATTTTTTTGTATCCTTGAAACTTTGTGGTATTCTGTTGCAGGGTCTGTGTATACTGGTGTCGACTTTTGCAAGAAACTGTGTGGAGTTTCCATTGTTCGAAGGTAAGGAAATAAGTCAGGTATCATCATAGAACATTTGTTGGGAAAACAAAAAAGTTTGTTGGAGCTTATTTACCCATGAGAAGAAGAGGTCGAATTTGAATCAATTTGCTCCTGAGATTGCTAATAGAGGAGCTATATAAACTATTGTCATGTTTGATGAGTTGACACTTGAACTCTGCTGTTGTCCTCTTCTGCCTACAATTTGGGGGCTGGATGTTTTTAATTGAAATGTGAACTTCTAGTACTGGGATTTTCTTCTTCAGGGGAATGCTCTTCTTTTTTTTCCTGGTTTCATTCTTGGTGATGGGTTTGGTATTAGGCTAGTTATTTCTTTTTGGCTTTTAATGTGAATAACGAATTTTAGCCATCCATTTGACTTTTCTGTTTTCGATGTGTTTCCTCTCCACAGCGGTGAAAGCATGGAAAACGCATTGCGTGCTTGTTGCAAAGGGATTAAAATTGGGAAGATTCTAATCCACCGTGACGGCGATAATGGCAAACAGGTCACATTTCCCTCCTCATAGATATTCCCTTAACTTGGGGTTCATGTCGGAATGGTTGCATATATAATTGCGATAAATCATAATTTCTCCTACTTGAACAGCTTATATATGAAAAACTTCCAAAAGATATTTGTGAACGCCACGTCCTTCTCCTGGATCCAGTTCTTGCTACAGGTAACCGTTTTGTCACTGATTCACTGAATTTTAAATTTGGTAGTTTGTTGCCTTCTTGTATGCGATCCTTTCTCTTGAATCTGATATCAATTAATTTTTGCCTCGCAGGCAATTCTGCGAATCAGGCAATTGATCTACTTATACAGAAAGGAGTTCCAGAATCACACATTATATTCCTAAACCTCATATCAGTGAGTCATATTTTCTTCTGCGAGGAAAAGTTTTATGGCCACACAATTTAGTTTCTCACTATTTTCTAAATGTTTTGTGTGTAGGCGCCAGAGGGAATACATTGTGTTTGCAAACGTTTCCCCTCCCTAAAAATCGTGACATCAGAGATTGATGTTGCATTGAATGAGGAATTCCGAGTGATTCCAGGTATGGGAGAATTTGGTGACCGTTACTTTGGCACGGACGATTGATGCTGCTGGTTCAGACAGGGCATTATTGGGGGGCAGAATCACTCTATTGTGTCTGCAATTTTGCATTTATGTTCTTATATATACTGAAGAGCCATCATTCCATTTTGGGGAAATGAGTATTCACTTGGGTACTGCCTACGTGAAGCTAGGAGCTCCTGAATTGCATCTGACAATGTCATTATTGTGAAAAAATCTTCATTCTCATGGTTGAACCTTGAAAACATTCTTAATGTTTGCTTAATAAATCTTTATTTACAATATTTTGTCTTAATAAATCTTTATCTCAGACATTTTTTCTATCGACAAGAAGAAGCAAATCCCATTCATTCAGCATAAATACATGTTTTGTGTTTGTATATGCATAACTGCGCAGTATCTTACAATGTAATTCTTCTTTGCCATAGTCTCAATTTGTTGATGTACTTTTATTGTAAAACACGAAAAGTTCTCCGGGCAACATATACTAGTTTCTTGCTAAACAGCGTCTCCAGTTGACAGTCACCGCTGCATCCATATTTTCAGTTCCTACATTTCATTTTTCTCTGCAGATGAGTGCAATTAACCACCACAAGCACGACCAACCAATCTTTGAATTCATCAAACCACCGAAAGTATGCATTTCTCCAGGATTTCTTTATGATCAGCGTCCCGCAAACTCCCCAGAAACCCACAATAAATCCCAAAGCCACGGACAAGAATAACCCCAGCTTATCAAACTCATCCTTCTCGCTTTCTTCTCCAGCTCCACTCTGAAAATTCGGTGGCAAGTTTTCCTCACTGCACTTTTTTGGCAACGGGAAACCACAAAGTCCTGGATTGCCAATATAGATAGAAGGCTCGATGAATGTCCCAAATTGGTTGCTTGTCGGAATTCTTCCCCTTAAGTTGTTGTATGATATGTTCAGGTGATTCAACGCTGTCAAGTTAGTCATGCTCACTGGGATCTGGCCGGTGAGTTGGTTTCTTGAAAGGTCAAGCGTTTCGATTCTCTGCAGACTTCCAATATTTTCCGGTATTCTACCAGTTAGGTTGTTGTTTGATAAGTTTAGGGTTCCCAGTCTGTGAAGATCTGTCAGCCGGGGTGGGATTTGGCCCCATAAGTTGTTGGTTGATAGATCAATGCTGTTAACAAGGAAGAGAGTGTTCCGGTACAATAATTTTCTCCCTTTTGCAACCACCAGAAGTTGTCCCTCATAGCGCTGATCAATGTTGAGATCAAATTTCATCCCATTCAGATTTCCAAAACAAGAAGGTATAACCCCTGATAAATGGTTATCAGCAAGGTCTAATATGTGGATGGAGGCAAGTTTGCAGAATTTTGAAGGGATGATTCCATTTAAGTGGTTTGAGTGCAGGCGTAAGATTAATAGGGATGGCATTCTCTCTCCAATCCAGGCCGGAAGTACCCCCGAAAGCCTGTTTTCTCCAAGATCAAGTGTGACCATTTCTGTACAATCTTCAAGTCTATCAGGGATTTTCCCAGAGAGGAGATTGTTGCTGAGCATTAAAAACTTGAGGGAGCTCAGGGCTCCAAGTGAACTTGGAATTTGACCTGTTAAACTGTTGTTTGAGAGCTCTACAACATACAACATAGGCAGATTTTCCCAGAATTCAGGAATGGTTCCTGACAAATGATTATTCGAGACAACAAGAGTGGTCAGAGTGTTCATTTTGCCAATAGAAAGGGGAATGCTCCCATTAAGGGAGTTCAGAGACAAATCTAAATCTGTCAAGAATGGTAATCTGTCACCAATGTCTATGGGAATTGGCCCTGTAAACAAGTTGTTGCTCAAATAGAGTGCAGTCACATTAGAGGAAAAGAGCGGCAGAGGCCCCTCAAAGAGATTCCAATTCAGGTAAACGTTGGACAGTGGACTAAATTTTATTGAGCTTGGTATCACACCTCTTATTTGGTTATAGCCAAGATCAAGTTCATTTAGCTCCAAGTGTAGCTCGGATAACCACTCTGGTATGCTGTCTTTAATCCCAGTATTCCTGAGGTAGAAAGTTTTTAGCTCATTTTGATTTCTCAGCCATGCTGGGAAATCTGGACCCACTTGACACGACCTCAGCTTGAGAAAACTGAGTTTAAATGGAGGAATCCAGTGATTGCTTATGTTTATCACCAAGGTAAGTTCTGGGGATAAGGAATACCTGAAAATTGACAACTCCCTCAAGTTTTTGAGGTTGAGAAAATGAGCTTCTGTCATGACACCCTCCAGTGGAACCTCGGAGATGTCAAGGGCTACCAATGATGACAAATTTCCCATGCTTTGTGGAGGAGCTCCACTCATTTTGGTGTTCCTAAGATACAGCACCTCTAAAAATGACAGGTTTCCAATGGAATCTGGAATGGAACCGATAAACGAATTTCCCCTCAGTTCAAGATATTTGAGGTTTTTCAAGTTTCCAATTGAATCTGGAATTATCCCCCCAAGTTCAATATTGTATCCCAAGTTAAGTTTCTCTAATTTGCTATCAGGGCAAATTGAAAAACCACCTATAAGTTCAGTTATCTGACCACTAAAATTGTTGACAGAAAGGTCCAACTTTTGCAGATTGCACAGATTGGCCAAGTTGGATAACTCACCTCCTAGTAAGTAATTTTCTGACAAGTCTAGTGTTTGGAGAGAAGTAAGATTTGCAACTGCAAGTGGAATTTTTCCATGTAGGCTGTTAAAGCTCAGATCAAGATGTGACAGTTTGCTCAGGTTGAAGATCCATTGGGGTATGGAGGAGTTGAAGCCATTGGTAGAAAGATCAACAACTGAAAGCGAAGAAAAATTGATATATGGCAGAAAGAATGGAATTTCAGAAAGCCCACAATAGGGCAAATGCAATTCTCGAAGAGATGGAAGCATGTTAACATCTTGAAGCCATCTATTACCAGCCTTTGATAGGTCAATCATTCCTAAGTTAAGGTATTCCAAGAATTGCAGACCAGATAGCCATCCCAGATTGTTCTTTACTTGCTCAGAAGTATAACTGCTGAGATCAAGATAACGCAAACGTAAGAGACTGCCAATGCTCCGAGGAATAGTTCCTCCGAACTTGGCATTGGAAAGATTGAGATATCTCAATCTGGAAAGTGATCCAAGGAACTTGGGAATCTTAATTCCTCCAAAGTTGTTGAAGCTTAAATCCAGGTAAGTCAAGTATTTCAATTCAAGTAAAGAAGCATTTATCTCACCTGTAAGGCTGTAGTCTGTCCCTTCACCATCAAAACTGTCTGGAAATGGATTCCGGAGTTTGAGCTTGACAATATGCCCTGTTTTGTTATTACAGACAACTCCTGTCCATTTACTACAACAATCTTCCCCTGCCCAAGAAACAAGCCTGCCTGAACGATCAGCCAAGCCTTTCTTGAACCCGAGCAGGGCGTCCCTCTCTATTTTATTGCAATTCAGCTTCCCACGACTCTCACAGAAAACAGGTTTGACATTTGAAACGTAAATTAAGGTTGACAGGAGAATAAGTGAAAGAAATCGAACTTGAAAGTTGTTTTCAGACATTTTTATTCCGCTGTCTCGTCTCTATCACTGATGGGAAGATTTAAATAACAAGGGCTAATTGACTATTTATCATTTTAGAGTCAAGTCTACGCAAGACTTAAGTCTTAACTAGTGTGAAAAGACAGGGCCAAAATTTCTTTCACATCCCATTTCCTCCATTTACATTACCTCGGATGGAAATTTTTGCTGTTATTTTATTCTTGGAACATGGAAACAATTGGCTATAGCGAAGGTAAATGAAATTTGCAAGAATTTTTTTGGCTGAAAAAATCCATATGGTTGCTAAGTCTGTCCACAGAAGCAGTCATTTCCAAGACTTTGGTACTGGGTTTTCCAATCCAAGAGCATTGGGGCCCTTGACATTGCAACAATATACTTAATGGTGCAATTATTCTGTGGAAAAAACCTGGCAAGACTTGGAAAAATAACAGCACAATCAATATTGGAGAAGAATAGTAATCGTCATTGAAAAGGTCAAAATCAAATTTCCACCTCTATTGGTTGACCAATATCACCCGAAAAAGAATAGAAACAAATATGACAAAGTTCTTTGCAAGACCTGGACGATGACGTCAAAAGCTATGCAAACAGAATATTCCTGGAAGAATGTTATTAAGGTAGCAGTTGGACTAGATATACCACTCGGTCTCCCACGAAATCTAGATTTCTCTAGCAAAACTCAGGTTCCTTTGTGTACGATTATGTGCTTTAATTCTTTCTGTCCTCAAGCCCAAAACATCAACTATAATTATGTGGAATTTGTTAAGAAGTGAACTGATTGTGCAAAAACCTCAGGAGACTATACACTACGAATTTGCAAATTTTGGGGGTGAACATATTGAGCTACTTGGACCATGAGAACAAGACTTAAAATGGTCAATGGCGGTGGACTTAAGGGCTGTTTGGTTTCATTTTTATTTTCATTTTCAGTTTTCAACATTTCTAAATTGATGAAAATTAGTTGTGTGATGTGATGTGATGTGGTGTGAAAATAAAAATGTGTTTGGATGAAATATTTGAAAATGTAATGATTATGTTGGTTGTAATAGGTTATAGATGGAGAGAGATAAAAATAATGGAATAAAGAAAATATATATAAGTTATTGGGAAAAAAATATATAGGTTATTGGAAAATGTGTTTTAAAAATGAAAATGAAAATAATGTTGGGTGAAAATATATAAAAAGTGATGTGCTTTACTTCTTAAATAGTAGAAAATATGAAAAGATAATTGGAAATGAAACCAAACAGCCCGTTAGCTTCCTAATTAATTTTGTAATATGTATGTGGGACTAATACTTGACTTGAGGTCAATGCATTACTTGTCCGCGGAGGACTAATCCACCTAAATGCTAATTTTCACCTAATATCCCACGATAAAGTCCACTGTTGAAAATTGGGAAAAGAACATCATATTTTCTTGATCAATGACTTCTTCCATAGTCCTTTGCATTCACACCCTATGAAGAACCTGGCGTGCTATCAAGACAAACACAAAATGGCTGGAGTTGAGTTTATTTTAATCTGCTTATTGACCGGGGTGCATTGTACTACCTCAATGTAGTTTCTTTATAAAGATACAAACTTGCCAACCAACTTAAAGAAACATTCTCCCATTGTAGTTGCTTTCTTAGGAATGCTTTTCTAAGAGTGAAAAATGAGTAAAGTTTCATTTCATCAGCTTATATTTCTTTTGTTCTTGTTTCAGGTTCTTCACTCTGGTTCCTGCCTCAAAAATCCCACATTAAGCTGCAAAGAGAATGAAAAGAGAGCACTGCTTATATTCAAAGAAAATCTCACCGATCCTTCGGGTAGACTCTCTT
>JACGDI010002507.1:183379-197740 GCA_014898725.1 Jacaranda copaia | reverse complement strand
TTAGAAGTGTGGATCCGAACGAACTCTTGATATGTGTGCGTGTGTATAAATAAAATAAAAAATAAAAAATTCCCACGTTAACAATGCTGTAAGTGTCATTTCTGTTTAACAGGAATGTTTGACTTAATCTTTCAACTACTAAATTAAATATTATGTTTGGGTAAAAAATTCAAACTGGAAAAAAGATCCGAATTCTGGAGGACGAATCTTCATTGATATGACAGTATTTGGAGGTGTGATTGCTTTATATTATTATGGAAAAAAGACCCTGAATTGTAGTTAGGCTTGGCCTGAAGAAATTGCTGATAAAAATTAAGTTGTGCCTGTTTTCAGCCATAAATTCCGGAAAATTATAAAAAAAAATAAAGTGAAAAATATTATTTAAGCAGATGACAGTGTGGAGAAGAAGAAGAGATTGGAGAATTGTGGACGATAGGCACCGAGGGATGGACCATTATTGGCGGGCACGAAAAGGAATGGGTCATATGATGTTGCGAAGTCGATGTGCCAAAGAACAAGTGAAAATGTAGTACGAAATCTGCCGACAACAGTTTTTTTGTTTTCATTTCTAAGGTCATTTTCATTTTCATTTTTATTTTCATTTAAGAATAGAAATTGAAAACAAACACTTGCTCATAATTTTTTTTAAAATATATTTTTTTTTTCTTGAAATATTTTATAAACCTATCATATCATTTTGTTACACATTAATTAAATTCAATTTTGATTTGAAGTAAAGTAATTATTATTATTTTTAAATTAATAAAATATACATGTATTTTTTAAAAATAAATATTTTTAAACATAAAAAAATATAAATTAATATATTTTTCAATCTTATAACCTATTTAATAATTATTTTTTAACATTTCATTCAAATACATTTTAGTTTCTATTTCTATTTCATAATTAATTTTTCAATTTTTAAAAATGGTTGAAAATGAAAATGGCCTTTGAAAATAAAACCAAACGGGTTGTATCTTTTCCACCTAATTTTCGATAAGTATCAAATAGGTTCTCGAAAGAAAAAGAAAAAAGAAAAAAGGAAAAATTGGTATATACTAGACGAGTTGTTGGGGGAAGCTAGTTCTTGGGGTCTAAAATCTTGGCTTCCAATATATTGACATAAAATATCTCTTTGGATATGCAGTTGACGAATTTAAATGTGGACATATTCGGTGAACTAACTGGTGGAAGTATGGCCACAACTCGAATTGATGATCTACCTATTTCATTAGCTTGGTTTGATATTTATCAAAATTATTGAAAGTTATTCAGTTTTATCAAGTCTTGTGGGGGAGAAGAATAAAAAAAATGATATAAATAAATACATTGACAAACTCCATAAATAAATGCAAGTGAGTAGTGGATTGGGCCTGATGACATAATGGTGGTGGGTTCTTGAAAGGGGATATCCGAAGACCTTCAGTGGGCCGGGTTGCTAAGAAAAGTTTTGAGTTCTCCAAGCTATTGAAATTGAGCCCGATGGGCTGATTTAGGTCCAGTAAATTGAGAGAGGCGGTTATAGGTCCAGATTTTAACAATGTCCAAACAAAGGCATTTTTGAATACGCAAGATTCGAGCAGTGTTATTGGCAGGTTAGGTTCGACCTGGTGGATCAAAAACAATTTCCACTATTGGCATTGACAAGGCTCCACATTGTAAGAACAAAATGTTGCCATATCAAATGACGGCAAATGTTAGTGACCATAAATATCTCATACCATAATGTTTTCAGGTATTTTTGCCATCACATTCTTTCCTTTTCCTTTCTGCAACACTATCATACCAATATACCATTAATCGATCAATACATCTCATTTAAGAGTTGGACGATTTTTGTTATTATCCATCCCAACAACCTCACAATCTTGCTGTGATTTTATATCCTATCCTAGGTACAATCTACTCCGGACAACAATGATTCCGAATTGACAGTACATGAGATCTACAAAGAATCAATTTCAATCCCAAATCAAGTACGAATGCTTAGATAACCAACAAGCATGAACCATATGAGTATCGTTGTGTGCATCACAAAAGTAGTGTTAAAACTTAAAAGAACAAGAAAATTAAGGTGGAGAGTCTAATAATTGTATCGCTAAAAATTAATAGTAAAATTATATAACAAAAAGAATTGGATTAGCCCATGATAAGTAGTGTTAAAAGAACAAGAAAATCAAGGTTGAGAGTCTCACTAAAAATTAATAGTAAAATTATACGACAAAAGAATTGGATTAGCCCATGATACAAAATCAGGGTGGTGGGTGTAATTTCCAAACATCAATATAAACAAATATCAAGGAAGTTTGTTGGGATTTCCCCTAACGAATTAGAGATCCAGTAAGTTCATTTTGATGGCAGACAACAAATAAACCGAACTGTATGTCAAAATTTACCCAATTTTGATTTTACAAACCAAAATATAAATTCATATGAGTTTTCAGTTTCAGTTTAATTCAACTACGTACTGTCAAGCCAAGTAGGACTCAAAATGTGCATACCCTCAACTCTACCAAAATTATATTCCTTCCGCAAAAATTGCTCAGAAAGATACTGAACTGAATTTCTGGATCACCAAAACTTTGATAAAATGAACAGAAAATGTTGCGGCAAACTTAAGTTCATTATAAACCTAAAAGAAAAGATGGAGTTAAAGTTCAAGAACATCAGTAGGGAAGGTCTCCATTAGGAAGATCCCAGTTATCTTCATCATCCTTCTTGTTCTTAGAGGCCTCTTGGCTATCCTGTCCCCCGATCCTTGATTGAGGGCGTCTGTTGAGATATAATCAGTAAATTTACTATATCAAGGCAGACAGATCACAAATCAAATGCTTATTTCAAAATATATTTATTTTTTTACTAAATAAAATGATAAAAACTAAACAACCTGCGACGATTGCGCTTCGCGGCCTCACGCGACTTGCGCTTCTTCTCGTCCTGCTTATTCTCAAAGAAGCAGCGGCGCTTGCACTCCTGTATGACGCCGGCTCGCATCACCTCTCTTCTGAACCGGCCTAGCAGCTTCTCCTCCGGTTCGTTATCGTCAACGATCACTTGGACATTGTACGCGGACCGAAAGAACAGAGTGTTCGCGTACGCGAGAGAGGGGCAAATAACAGATACGGCGTCGGATGTGCAGGAAGGCGACACCTGGAATTCATTGTATGAGATTAGCGGAGCGCGCCGGTCTTTGGTACCGGAGGAGGATTCACTGGCGGCAGCGGGGGTAGAGGAGAGGGAGAGTTGAGAAGGCGGAGATTTGAGCGGAGCAGATGTTGACGATGAGTTGAAGAAGGAGAAGAATTTGGCTATGGATGAGGTAGCAGCCATTGGGAGGAATCTGGAGTAGGATGGGGGATAAGATCAAACTGAAAGGTGGGGCCAGGGGTTTTTATTATTGTGTGGTATGAGTTTAATCAAATTCAAATTTAAAATATTGAAATAATAAAATTTATATATTCTATGTTATTTTATTTAACTCAACTTCATTCTATACTTTTTTTTATTTTATTTTAATTTATTTTATTTTTGAACTAAGGAATTGTTATCAATCTAATTTGACTACCTCTGTCTCGAACTTATTCTCGATTTAAGATGTCTTAAAATTGATGTAATTGAAGTTGTTTTGTCTCCATTAAAATTACAAACCCGTACAATTGAACTCGACAATATGTTGGATCCATACTTAGCATAGATTTGATTTCATTTGAGATATGTTTAAAAAAATTAGTATGGAGTACCAAAAAGATATTACTTAAATTTAGTGTATATATTTAATTTAATCATTTGGTTTATTCTACAATATCTATACGTTTAATTTTTTGTATACTAGACAAATAAAAATAAAAAATTATTACTTTATCTTTCATTTTACCTATATTAAGTTTTTTTTATCTATTTTTCCTCTAATTATAGTATTTTTCCCTTTCTAATTTTATTCTTTTTGTTTTCCTTTTTAAATAGTGTTATTTTATGTAATATATTCAAACAAATATATGTAAATAGGGGCAGGATCTTATGAGGGAGGACATGATTTCAAACGAATTCACAAACACCAACATAAAGTTGATTCACAGGAATAAAAATTACTCAACAACTCAACAGTCAACTCATGCTTCCAGAAATACACCCCATACTAGACAAATAAAAATAAAAAATTATTACTTTATCTTTCATTTTACCTATATTAAGTTTTTTTTATCTATTTTTCCTCTAATTATAGTATTTTTCCCTTTCTAATTTTATTCTTTTTGTTTTCCTTTTTAAATAGTGTTATTTTATGTAATATATTCAAACAAATATATGTAAATAGTTGAATAAATATAAATATCTATAAATATTTTTTAATATATATTAAAATTATGATTAATTTATAATTAATTTGGTATAAATAATTTTTAAATTAATTGATTAAGTTTAAGTATTAGGGTAATTGGTAAATTTTAGGTATTGACACTATTAGGGCTGTTAATGAATCAGATTTTATTCCAAATTCAATATGAATCCAATTCAAATTTTAGGATTTTTATCAGATTAAAATATCCGATAGATCATATCCGATTATAAATATTCGTAATCCAAAATAAGTTGATCAAATATAAAATTAAATAATTCGATTAGTTAAAAATTCGAATTTGAATTTTAATATTTATTATTAAACTAATACTTTTATATATAATATTAATAAAAATTTTAAAATAAAATCTATACATTATATTGACATAATATCTATTAATGTTTGTATTGTACTATTAATATTGAGTTTTTAACCTAAAAAATAAAATGAATATTAATAAAATATCAAATATATAAAACGCATAATAGTTTATTTATATATTGATATAATGTGAAATAGAAACTTAGTATTCAGATATATAACTTTTAGACTAATATATTATAAAAAGTTGTTAAAACTTTAAATATGATATAAATTTATTTTATAAATAGAATATTTTTATAAAATTCAAAAGAAAAAAGAAAAAGAATCGGGTCAAATTTTTTTATCGAATTTAGGATATCCATCGAATTCAAATATAATACTGACAAATAAAGATCTTATATAATTTTGGGTCGGATTCGAATTCAAATATAAATTTTGATAACTAAATTCGAATTTGAATACGACAAAGTTAATTCAAATTTAATCTGCTGACACCCTAGACACTATGGGTGCGAGTATGTGTAATTTGTTTATATTTGGGCCTAGGTAGGTTGTCACCTCGCACACTAATAGGCCTAGACTTTTAATAAGGCATGTTGCATCATTTGGGCCATTGTTTTCCCTTTTAGGCCCAAAATCTTAATTGGGCCGCCCAACTACAAACCCAAATTCCTAAAGCAAGTGTTTATGGCCTTTAAGCCTTTCATAGGGCCAATTGATGAAAGAGTTGTTGTCAATTCCCAACTAATTCCTATAACTAATACCTTATTGTCAACCCACAATTATGATCTACTGCCACAAATGTAAGCCAATCAAAAGGAGAATTAGTGGGACTCTGACTGTTTAAGGTTAGAGATTTCAGGCCATTTAGATTAGTATAATCCTCCAATTCTCTGGGCTAATTGGAATGATAAAGTAGAATTTGGTTGAAGTGACAATAATGACTTAAACCCGTATGAATACCAAAAACATGTATTTGTATGTACAGTTCTCATGGCAACTTAACCTGTCACCCCCATAATTTTAATTATTATGTCAGTTAAACTATGTCATAATAATGAAAAATTCATATAAATTATCATATGATAAATAATCGTACAATAACTTAAAAATTCAATTACATTAGCTAGTGTTTAAAGCTATCCAAGTTTTGCCAATCCCATGTTGAATTTTAATATTCTGACATAGGACGCAAGTTTGGTTTCATTTCCATAATCCCTTTTCACAAATTCTATTATTTTAAAAATAAAAATCATCATTTTTTAACCATTTTTATATCATATCATTTTTATTTTTATTTTTAAAAAACATTTTTCAATAATTTATATATATATCTTCACCTACAACCTATTAAAATCAATATAATTATTACATTTCTAAACATTTCATCCAAACACATTTTTATTTCTATATCACATTGCATAATTAATTTTCATCAATTAAGAAATATTAGAAATTGAAAATAAAAATAAAAATGAAACCAAACACTCCCTCACGCGACTGCGATAGCGAAACCTGAATTAGAATACGTGAAAAGGAGAGCCAAAATCAAGTGCAAAAGCCCACCAACTAATCAGTGGGGAGGCAGCGCATAAAGTTTGGGATTAAGAATATAAACTTGTGGGGAAATGGGGATAAAGAGGGATTTGTCAATGGATTTCCACTTTCTAGGGTTTCGGCTTTGGCATTTTTCCCTGTACTAGGCCCATATTAATAATTAAAATAAATATACACACATCAAGAGTTTGTTAAGGTTCGAATTCCTGACTTTCCATATTATATGGGAAACTTATATTATTGGGCCACAAATCACTTGGCTACAAGTAATGTTTGGTTATGTTTATTGTATTTGTTATGTGATTTGGGAGAATGAATTATTAAATAATGTAAAAAATGTGTTGGAGAATGTAATTAATTTTCGGTTATATTTTATAAAATAGTTAAAAATTAGTTTTGAAGAATTTTGGTATGTTTATTTATGTTCTGAGATGAGACATTTTTTAATGTAGCAGTCAAATCAATACTTTTTTTTTTTAATTGGGTCTTTGAGGTGAAAATAAAATTTAGTGATTTTTTGTTGTTGTTAGAATAATAATAAAATATATGTGATATATATGTAATATATGTATGTATATATTGAAACATAGGAAAGCTTTGAGGATAATAAAGGATATGAAGGTATTTTAGAAAAGAAAAAAAAATTGTATTTTGAAGAAAAATGAGAATATATTTGATTATATTTCTCAAATATTTTTCCAAAATTATTTTGTTCTTGAGAAACAAAACCAAATATTCCTATAGATTTTTTTTTTTTTTTTAAGAATGGTTAAGAATATTAAAAAAAAATAAAATGTACCTATGTCGCATCATGTGATGAAATTAAAGGTAAAGCGATATCATGAAAAATTCGTTCAATCGGCAGGTTATAAGATGTGGTTTAGATGGTATTTTGTTAGATTTATTTTTTTAAAAAATTATAAATTTTTATGATTTGTTAAATTTTATTTTAAAGTATTTGAGTGAAAAAAGTTATTGGAACTTGTTAGATATTAGTACTAGCGATTTTTCAATTAATCTTATTAAAATTAAAAAAATATTAAAATTTTAAAAATAAATTAAGAACTCTTTAATTTTTTTAAAAAAATTATAAAATCTTAATATTTTATTTTTGAGATTTAAAGTTTTTTTTAAAAAAAAAACTTTTTAGCAAATATTTTGTATTTTATAAAATATTTTTGAGAAATTTATACTCACCCGAACACCCTTTTGCTTTGTTATTAATTTAAAATTTTTGAAAATTAAAAAAATAAGTAGAATTTAAGCTAAAGCTGAATGGCACAGACGCTGGTGACCCAATTTATTTATTTATTAATTTTTTATGATAGTTTAGTTTCGTGTAAATCAAGGATTTTGGGTTGGTAACCGTCCCCCTTAGCCTATTCATTAACTAATTTATTTTGGACCAACTGCCTAAAACATACCTTATTTCTTTAGATTGGTATTCATATATTTGCTTTATTATATAAACACCTAACAGATAAACATAGATTGAATCTTTGACGAGGGTTGAAGGTTGACCCACTTGGCTTTTATCTCTGGTTTATACTCGTCACCTATTTACATTTTTAATTGAACATTAATATAAATAATGAAAAAGGGATGAACATTAGTGTCCCATGTCAGGAAATAAATAAATTATAATATCTATATATGATATTGAACAATCCTCACTAATTGAGTTAGCTTTTGGGGTTTAGTTAGATCCAATGTTCATTATTTAACATGGTATTAGATAGGATTGTCAATGGATCGGATCATACTGGGTCCGAATTCGAATTTGACACTGATATGTTAGATCCAAATCCGATAGGATTTTGGCTATTATAACCATATTTGAATTTATATAAAAATTGGATATCCGAATTTGAATAGTTTTAAAAATAATATATTTGTTATTTTTCTAAAAATTAGAGGAATCTAAATCCAAAGCATTCATCCTTAAAAAAACATACACAAAACATATTAACAAATAAATTTTCAAATCTATTTATCATATAAAAGCAATAATAGAAGATGACTTAATCATATGTATTTATCATATCATTGTATTTTAGGTTTTATTATTGATAATAGTACTTATTTGATATTATAAATGCATTCATACCTGATTTTTCAATTAAATAATTATAAACTTAAAGTTTTATAAGAAAAGAAACTCATTTTGATCAAATCGAGATTTGCATTACATTCTTCTATATCATAACATTCAGATCCTATTCATTATTTTTCCTACACCATTTTTTGTTATAAAAATAGAAAAACAAGTTATGCAATAATAATGTAGCTAACTTTTAAATTTAACATTTTATATGAAAATCAACTAATTTGGTTTCTTACATAGGAGCTAATTACCTTTTTCATCCCAAAATTCATTATGGCGTTGCTATAGAACCCTACTATATATATATATATATAATACTATAAATAGTTGAATTGGGATTATTAATGAATCGGATTGAGTCAAATCCATATTCGCTCCATTTATTTCAAATTGTAGATTTTTTTAATAAGATCATATCCGTCTAGTCTTTATCAGTTAAATATCCTAAATTATCAGATTAAATTCAGATCGAATGCAAATTAAAATTTGCTCAATTGAGAGCCAAAGAATTCCCGATATTGGGTTATTTAGTATTACTGGGCCACCCATTGCATTATTCCATACTCCAAATGTTTATTCTTTGGCATGTGCGGGATGTGTTAGTGTCCCACATCATAAAAATAAATAAATTGTGATCTCTATATATGATATTAGACAATCCTCACATCTTGACCTAATTTTTTAAATTGAGTTAGGCCCATATTCATTCTTTGGGGAAGGAGGGGGGATCTTTGAGTCTAGAGTCTAAAGAGAGTTTGAAATCTAGATAGCAAATTAATATTAGCACTTTATATAGATGCAATCTGAATATGGATTTGGAATACAAGGAGTCAAATTTGTATTTTGAAATTCATACAAAAGGATTAAGGTTGTTTGATTTGCTTAGGTATATAGGATTAGGCAAGATTCATATGTTAATGATACACAAGCTAAAAATTTTATCCAATATTGTGTAATTTATTATTTGCTTTGATTTTAACAATCGGTGATATCCCTTGCTTGACACTATATAATATTTGGTTGGTAAAATTACTCACTGTAATTACACTTTATAATATCATAACTTCTAAGAAAGTAAATTTCCAAAATATGACTATAAAATTTGACAAAAGGTGTTGAGTTTGGGTTTTGATATGGGGGTGAGAATAACTTTTTCATTTCTTATTATATTATATTTAAAAAGATAGAAAATAGATCAAGTCATTTTGACTTGATCTATAAATCAGCTTGGCTTATGATATCATATCGGGCCGCAAAAGTATTATAAATCATTATAAAACACCATAGTATATCGAGCTTAGGTTAATATTTGAAAGTATTATGACAAAAATAATAAGAGAAATTTTGAAGTATAAGGTATTTTCAATTCATTAATATCTTTTAAATATTGTTGATTATCGAATTATGAATCGAATTAAATTAGATTAAGATGATGTTTGACTAAGTTTATTTAAAAGTCTTATAAACTTTTACATTTTATAAAATATTTTTGGAGCTTATAAGATGTTAAATCTTAAATTTCTAAAGTATTTAAATAAAATAAATTTTCGAAACTTATATAATGTTAGTAATGAAAATTTTAAAATTAAAATAATTAAAATTAAGAAAGATTGTTAAAACATACAAAATAAATTATAAATTCTTTTCTTTTTTAAAAAAAAATTTATAAGTTCATGACATTTTATTTTTAGAGTTTATAAGTTTTTTTTGAAAAAAAAATATTAAACATTTTTTAATATCATTTTTAATATATTTTAAAAAATTTATAAACTTACCCAAACATCATCTAAGCTAGAGTGGATAAAATAATGAGAAGCTCGACATTATTAAGCTATTCATTTTATCAAGAGCGTATTTTTTGGGGGAAGAAACAAAGAATATTTGCAAGAAATGTTTGGAGCAAGATCAACAATTTTGCATGTCACCTGTCAGCGTTGAAAGATGCTTCTTGTTAGCGCGTGGACGTTGATTTGGTTGCCCGATTATAATATTCATATTCCATTGACAAGAAAAAGGGGCTTTACACCTATTTATTAAATATGCCTCCCACTGTCCATTGAAAACTCCATGATCAATGCTTGGAAAAAAATATTCAGCCATACTGAAGCAATTAAGCGAAGACCAGCAAGTCAGCAGCACTCAGCAAATCACCTTTGGAAAAAGAATTCTTTCTTTTTTTTAAAAAGAAAAAAAGAAAGAAAGACGAATAAAAAAAACCCACCTGCTTTCCAGAAATCGACGATGAATTTGTTGTTTTTGCCGATTTTTATAAGTTTCCAACATATTTTAATCCCTAGAGCAAATGGAAGGGTCCCATTATTTGAGGAATCCAACCCCCTTCTTGCATTACTATATACCTCTTCTTGCCTCAATGCCCGCACCTCCTTTTCTTTTTTCCATCTGTCTACACATAAAGTCTGGTTGGTGGGAGGGTGGGTGGGTTTTGTGTGTGTTCATCTTTTCTCTCCTCTACATGTAGGGTTTTGCGGTTTGGCCACTCATGAAACCCCAAAGATTTGGCTTTTGTGAGTTCTTCTTAGGCAGCATCAACGCCTGCCTATTCCTTTAATCATACTTCTTGATTTTTGCCCGTATGTGTTATCTCTCTCTGTGATATGTGGGAAGTTTTTGTTTTTGGTATAATAATTACTAGTTTTCATGTGTTGTTTTTCTCTAGGAAATATGTGGATTTAAATGTATGGGAAGGTCAGATTTTCTAACTTTTGGTACTTTATTTTTATTGTTTGATTAATTTTTTTCATATTTTTGGAGGGTTTATGTGTAGGGCCTGTTCACTGTTAAGTGCATTTGATGATGTTTCCCTTTGTCAAAAGGAGTGATTTTTTTAAATGTAAATCACTCGTCGAAGTTAATTAATTTCTTCACCTAATTATGAATTGTGTATGCTACATGTTTATAAAGTGCACTTTAATCTTGAGAACAAGTATCAATTCTCCCCTTATCTCTTTTGGAGGAAAACTGCTTCTAGGTTGATCCAAGCCATGCTCTCTTCCACTTCAATTTTCACTTGACTGGCTATTCTGTTTCTAAGTAGATAGCTTGGAGTAGACTCTATTTTTGTACTTTGTTCTCCTGATTTGTTTATTGGATCATATTTATTAGAATTGGGATATTTGGATTTTGGATTACATATCTTAGTAATGGTCTCTCTTGATTACTGGTCTTTCAATTGTTCAAGAATCGAACATTATTCCGATGTTTGTTGTATTGGTTTTTTGGTATGTATGCATACTAAATGATCATTTTCTACTCTGATTCCATTTTTTTTCATTAGATGATAAATTTGGAGGATTTTGGCTTTGGAAGTGTTGAACTAATGCCTGAAGGAAGCTATATACGTGAAGAAGAAGAGGAAGGTTTTGACAAACTAACAGACTGTCCGATTCAGCATAGCGTTTTCAATTCCTATTTTAGTGACGGTGATTGGAGCAGCCTAAGTATTTCTGCCCCCAGAAGGTTTAAGATGTCTGAGAATGGTGATAAATCAGATCGAAGGGGATATAATCCTTCCTACGGTTTGTCTGATGAAAAACCTCAGGATGTAGATTATTCTCACGTTTCATCTCTTAGCTATGAGTTGGAGAGTCTAATTTTCGCCAGGTTTCCAAGGTCAGAGAATTGGAAACTATCCTTTGTGAACAAGAGATGCTCGGCTCTTCTAAAAAGTGGCGAGCTTTACAAGATCAGGAGGGAGATAGGCTTTAAAGAGCCTTCGGTTTTCATGTTTGCGGGTGGGGAAAATAGCTGGTGGGCATTCGATCGCGAGTTCAAGTTTCGTAGAAAGCTCCCCGTCCTGCCATCAGATCTTTGTTTTGCTGCTGGAGATAAAGAATCACTTTGTGCTGGCACTCATTTGCTTGTTTCCGGCAGAGAGATCGATGGTCTAGTTGTGTGGAGATATGAGCTAGCCAAGAACAAATGGTACAAGGGTCCATCAATGATCAGCCCAAGATGCTTGTTTGCCTCTGCCACTTGTGGCAACTGTGCTTATGTGGCCGGCGGGATGGGGGCAGCACTGAGAACTGAAGTCTACGACACTGCTGAGAAGTATAATCCAGACAGTGGGTCGTGGGAGCCACTCCCAAGGATGAAAAGGAGACGGAAACTCTGCTCTGGGTGTTATATGGACAATAAGTTTTATGTAATTGGAGGTAGAAACGAAGGTGGAGAACTAACTTGCGGTGAATTCTTTGATGAAACCAAAAACAGATGGGAACTTATACCGGACATGCTTAAAGATGATCCGGTCCAAGCAGCCCATTCGCCTCCTCTTCTTGCAGTAGTAAATAACGAGCTCTACTCATTGGAGGCTGCTTCCAACCAGCTGAAGGTTTACCTGAAAAAGACGAATACCTGGAAGCAGTTGGGGCCGGTCCCTGTGAGGGCCGATTACAATAGAGGTTGGGGGGTAGCTTTCAAGTCTTTGGGAAGTGAACTTCTGGTAATAGGAGCATCGTCGGTTTCCTGTGGCGGTGATTACATGGCTATATACACTTGTTGCCCGGATTCTGAATCCGGTGAGCTGCAGTGGAAGCCTCTTGATAGCGGCAGAAATCGCCTTAGCCACTTTATTCTTAATTGTTCTGTTATGGTAGCTTGAGGGAGCATTAGTAAATGTTCAAAGTTCCAGCTATTATTGCAGGGACAATGGACAGTATGATAGTTTGTCTGGTGATGTTTGCCCTTGCTATTGCAGACAGTGATGGTGTCCCGTCTTTGGCAATGAGTGATGGCATGTGTATATTGTAATTCAGGTTCTTCGCGCAAGTTTGCAGTACTCTCATTTTGATTCTCAATTTTCACAATAAATGGTTGTTTTAATTTTAATTACATTAATTATAAATTACCAACCAAAATGAATCAAGAAATATTGATTTTGATTCGCATAGTCTACATCATTAATGTAGAACAAAATTTCTCTCAAGTTTTGGCAAATATTATCCTCCCTCCGATGTTTAGACTATTAATGATCACAAATTATTATTTATGGAATCGATTTTATCATGATTAGTTCAGTCAAATAAGTGTGGTAAGTATATCAACGAATCAAACGACTCATTGTATTGCAAAGGCCGCAGTTTCTAAGACTAGATCTTATTTATGAGAAAATCATATTCCTACTTTTCCCCATGATATAATTGTTGTATATTTAAAATGAAATTTTTTATTTTAGAGTCAAAAATAAAAAAATTTAAAACAAAAAGTGTAGCAAATATATATGTATCTCAAATTTCAACTATCCTGATTTGGGAATTTGTACTCCTCTCATATGTTATATTTTAACTATTTCTTAAAATATAAACAAGCATTCATTATATTCATCAATATAACTTTATATTCTTAACTCACTTGCGAAACACATAATACAAAATATACATTTTACATCCAAACATTACCTTGAAATCGGCCTAAATAAAGTTTGGGCCCATAATCCATGAATAGTTATTCCAACTTTATTTAGGCCCAAAATGTTGAAATCTACAAGGCCCAACTTACAGGCCGATAACCAGGTGAGAAAACTGAAAATCAGAGCGAGATTGCTCGAGGGAGCTGAGCGGGCGACCGAGCAGCAAAATTAATAGTTCAGCAAACTCTGACCGTCCGTCATTCTGCTTTCTAATTCCTCTGTAAGATTTGTGTTCTCACCTTGTGATCAAATTTTTTTTTCTTTTGTAAAATGCAGCATCAGCTCTGATAATATTGTTTCTGAATTTTCGGTTTAATATGTGTAGTCTCATCTGGATTTTGTAACTACTGATATAACTGCCTCGATTTCGATAGTTTACACTTTTTCGGGATTCAGAAATTTTCTCTTCCCATTACTCCCTTCTTTGTACAATTCAATGCGTAATTGTTGGTCAGTTTAGGGTTTTAGGTTTTCATCTGTTTAGCCTTTTACAAAAAATAAAGATAAGGAATGGTGAGCAAGGTAGCAATTCTTCCTCGGGGGCATGAGCGTAGGAGTCCCTGGAGTCAATGAAAAACGTTTGGACTGAGCCATAGTTTTAAGTTTTTT
>JACGDI010002507.1:134624-183369 GCA_014898725.1 Jacaranda copaia | reverse complement strand
TTTTTTTGAGTCTTTACGGTCAAATTTTTGTTTTTATAATATGGTAATTCTCCTTATTGTGAATAATTTCAATTAATCTGCTCAGGTAAGGTTGATTAAACTGACATGCTACTAAAGTTATTTCTTGTAAAGCTTTTGTTTTCCATGTTTTTATCCTTTTTATAAGTAATAAATCTCAAAATTCAGGACTCTTTTCTGGAAATGCCAATGCAAATTACGGATACTCTCACGGATACTCTCAGCTAAACTTTTGAGTTCGGAGGTACAGCCATGTCTGCAAATAACAATAACTTGCAAAAGAATGTTGGTGCTTCATCCCCTTTTGGAAATTCTTTGCCTGTGAATCCATCTGCTCAGCAACAATTGGGATCTGGATTTCCGGGCCAGTTTCAGCTGTCTGCAGCACATGCACAAGCTATTGCCCAGGCTCAATCAAAGGCTCAAGCTCATGCCCAAGCTCAAGTGCAGGCAGCCCATGCACAATTCCAAGCACAGTTGCAAGCTCAAGGGCTTTCATTCAACCAGGCTCATGCTGGTGGGGTTGCGAATTTAAGTTCACCATCACCCTCTGTTTCGGGAGCTGGAAGTGCGGGTGCCAAAAGATTTCCGCAAAGACTGCCTGTACGCCCGCCAAGCTTCTCACCTTCCAACACTGCCTCTCCAATGAGGACAATGGATGCTTCAGCTGCTGCTCGCAGGAAGAAACAGAAGCTTCCCGAGAAACAGTTGCAGGAGAGAGTTGCGGCTATTTTGCCTGAATCTGCTCTTTACACACAGCTTCTTGAGTTTGAGTCTCGCGTCGATGCTGCTTTGACAAGGAAAAAGATTGATATTCAAGAAGCTTTGAAGACCCCATCTTACATTCAGAAAACTCTCCGTATTTATGTATTTAATACTTCTGCAAATCAGATTCGCACAATTCCTAAAAAGCCAAATGCTGAGCCGCCTACATGGACTCTTAAAATTGTGGGAAGGATTTTGGAGGAGGGGATGGATTCTGACCAGGCTGCTATGATGCAGAAATCAAGCCCATCATACCCAAAGTTCTCCTCATTTTTCAAGAGAGTTACTATTACTTTGGATCAGAAAGTATATCCTGATAACCATTTGATTATATGGGACAGTGCTCGATCACCTGCACCTCATGAAGGCTTTGAGGTCAAACGGAAAGGGGATCAAGAATTCACTGCAAGCATAAGACTAGAAATGAATTATATGCCTGAGAAGTATAAGCTTTCACCTCCTCTGATGGAGCTTTTAGGTATTGAAGTTGATACGCGTGCAAGAATCATGGCGGCAGTGTGGCACTATGTCAAGGCTCGAAAATTGCAGTGTCCTGATGATCCATCTTCTTTCAATTGTGATCCACCACTTCAAAAAATATTTGGGGAAGGCAAGATCAAGTTCACAGCAGTCACACAAAAAATTACACCCCTCCTATTAACTCCACAGCCCATACATTTAGAGCACAGGATCAAACTTTCAGGAAATAGTCCTGTCGGAACTGCATGCTATGATGTATTAATTGATGTACCCTTCCCAATACAGAGGGAATTGAATGCTTTGTTGGCGAATACTGAAAAGACGAAAGAGATTGAAACCTGTGATGAAGCTATTTGTGCTGCTATAAGAAAGATTCATGAGCACCGTAGGAGAAGGGCATTCTTTCTAGGATTTAGTCAGTCACCGATAGAGTTTATTAATGCCCTCATAGATTCTCAAAACAAGGATTTGAAGCTTGTTGCTGGGGAGACCAGTCGCAATGCAGAAAAAGAGCGCCATTCAGATTTCTACAACCAACCCTGGTATGGTTTATATTTTTTGAAGTTCTAAATGAAAATGATTTATATTAATTTAAAAAAAATCTGAAAAACAGAAAATAAAAATCAAAGAAAATATTGATGCACTTTAGTTAATGGCCCTATTCCATCATGAGCATTTTGGCGGTTAATGAGAAGAAGAAAATCGAGATCAACAACTATATTTTGAGAGAGGGAGAAGATATAGTAGAAAATTTCAAATGAAAAACATATGAAGTTTTATGAACCCAAATAAAAAGAAAACATCTCAAATTTTGTTTCTTTAAATGCTTTATTCAATTATGTTTTAATCAAGTTTTATTGATTTGGTTTCCTATTCATTGCTTTCTAACATTTTAGATGTTTATTCAATTATATATATATATATATATATTGTGACAACTTTAGTAAGGTTGTATGTTTTATTACCTCTACTTTTGCAAGTAAAATCATTAATGGAGAAGCACATTTATATGGAACATGTCTAGAGCTTTGTTAAAGAAAAATGCTTGGAATTAAAGATCAAAATACAATAGTTATAAAAATAAAGTAAAATGGTGAAACATTTTTTTCCTTATTTATTTTGTAATGATTGTATTTGGTATGCAAAGCACGCATCTTTTACTAGTATCCCTGAAAGTGATTTAGTTGGTGGTGACAACATTTAGATTTATTGGCTATCTTAGTCATGGCATATTGCGAACTCTTTTCCATTTTTGTTCAATTGTACAAATGACAAATGACAAATGTGTGATTTTTGGGCTTCTTATTTTGCGCAAATTTATTTGCTATGGGCTACCATTTCAGGATCACAAGTATTTGCCATTACCTATGCAATATTGAAGTTGGTTGAAATGCTTCCATGACTTGACAGGGTTGAAGATGCTGTTATTCGCTACCTTAACCGAAAGCCATCATCAGATGCCCCAAGCAGCACATGAGTTGACAGTAATACCATCTGCAAAGGACTAATATGTAATTGTCTACAGATGGCTTTCAGAGGGCAGCAGGTGCACGTGCAATTTGTCTTCACAAGCACCAGAAGAAAGATTTCAGCCTGGTAAAAGTAGAGTTTAATTTTCTTGTTATTCTACCACGTTTGTTTCACTGATTTTCCAGTTGGATGAATACGGCAATGTAAATTTATTATTGGATAAGGCACTGAATTAACTTTAGTGCTGCTGGGTCATAATTTTATTGTCATGAAAAGTGTGAAAGCGGCCTAGAAAGAGACTCCACGGATGTTGCTCGATTCTGATACTTGTTGGCAGTGATTTTAAAACATATATTGGCTTTTTTATTTTCTTTATTTCATGCTTTGAGATTTGTAGGAAGATTTTTTTCAGTTGAAAACACAAAACTATACATGAAGGTGGTGCATGTTGAGGCTCAAGTTATTAGAATGCAGGGCAGTCCCCCAATCAGCAATGGTACAATGAATGATAATTTACCATTGTGCTATTAGGGTCTCTTTTAGTTCTTTTTCTCATTTTCTGGATTCATGTAAGTCATGGGATTTCACATAGTCAATAGCAGGAGGTTTGTGTATTAATTCAGTATCATCGGCTGTTGCTGAGTCTAGAATTATGTGCAACCGAAGCGAGAAGTTAATGTTATTGTACTCTGCTGCGTTTGCTATTTAGAGATCATGAATCCTTAATTTAAGAGCTAATATTGTTTTCTCCCAGCATGATGGATGATGATTTTTGTTCATGGCACCCTTTTGCTAAAGAATGTATTACAGATAGATAACAGATATATCAATTGACAACAGAGCAAAAGAATCAGGGCAATGAAAACATTATTACAGCTTGTGAGCATATTTTTAGTCACAAATTTTTCTGTCAGAATTGAAATCACAGTAGCAGAACTTATGCCTAAAATCAAGAGCGAAAAAGATTGACAATCTCTCCACCAACATCATTATCTGTAAATAGTCCCTCCTGAAGCACTTTAATATTATTTTTTGTGCATCAACAGGAAGAAGAAAGTAAAAACTGATTACTGCTCTCATGCAGGATGGTGGGAAAGTTATGACGCCCCTCCCCTGCCCCTCTTGTTATTTTGACCTATAGATTTTGAGTGACTGGTCTGAACCTGAACCCGATGCCATGAGGTGTTTAATATCCCTCTCAAGTTCCAAATGACTTCTACATTTTCAGGCTGGATATTCCCTGTTATATCCACCTGGAAGTAATTGGACAAACAAGTCAGCCTTGTATGTTTCTTTCTATTGTTGGATCATCACTGGACTCAACAAAATTATTTGTGAAACTGAAACACTTATTATTGCGAGGAGAATACATAACTTACAGCTTTGGCAACTATCTCAGTGCTCTCCCGGATGTCAGCCTCAGCCGTAAAAAGCACCCATGCCCATTTATCACTATTTTCAGAATCAGAAACGTATTGAATGCCAACTTTCTGAGATTTGGAGGCTTCCGTCCAGGTTTGGCCACCATCAATTGATACATCTACTCTCTCTATGCCTCGCCCACCTCCCGACACCGCATAACCCTTGATAGTTATCTGATAATTTTACCCAATAGATTATCTTATAGTGAATCTATGAAAGTAAAATTGAAAGTGCCAGCATACTATGACTAGTGGCATAAACATATTAGATATCAAGACCATACTGACCTTTCCAGGTTTTACGTTGTTTACATCGTCCAGAGAGCATATTGCGCTCTGCAAGTAAGACATTATTCAAACATCATCAAAGAATCATTGTGATGCAGTCCAAATTTGAATTGGGATCTTTCAGGAATTAACTGAGTGAGGTTTGATATTTGATGTTATGCATTTACGGTTAGTGTTAATGTCATCAAATATCTTTTTTGGCTATAAATGTGATATTAATAGTTTTTTATTTTTTGGTAGGTTGGGCTTGTTAAGCTCCGTGGCCTACTCTGGTATTTTGTACTTGTCTTTAGGGTTGACTTGACCAATATGCCTTTGATGCATGCTTAGGATACGTCGCATTATATTCGAGCAATCTTAGAAGGAAATAAACTAAATGAACTATGGAGTGGAGTTTTGAGTGACAAATCCTCATTTCAATTACAACCTATGGATGAAAAAGCACACAGAGAAAAGTACCTGAACAGGAAAATCCATTTGGGGACGCCTGGTAGACCAATTGATATTGTCCCAATCGACTGAAGGTGGAAACATTTTATAATCCTTTTGCATAAAGAATCCCTACAGAATAAGCAGTATCCACTACTCCACTTCATAAAACAGAGTGAGTGTTCACAGAGCCATCGTATGGACAATTTTTTACCTGGCATTCTTGTGCAATGATGTTGATGGAATCAAGCCACTTGACAGAACGAGCGCCAATAACACCAGGGACAATCACACGCAATGGATATCCATGATCCCTGTTGAGATACTTTACATAGCAAAATCGAAACACAAAGATTAGATACAGAAATCAAAATTCTGCAAATATTTTCCCACAAATTGGTCATAAGTGGGGAGAAGTTGATACAGTCTAACATCTAAATGCGAATCTGATGAGCGTATTACAGAATACCTCTCTGTTCATCTCATAAGCTAGTAAAACATCAGCCTCAGGGTTTGTGGCCTGACTTAACGGGATGGACGATTTATAAGGGCCCCCATTCTCTTCCTGTAGTAACGGTTGTGGCCCATGCTAAGCGACAATTCCCTTTATGCAATTGAGAAAAATGATACTGAGGAGCAACAGGTGCAAGCGATTTACCTTACACCTGTCGATGCTAACAAACTCTACGTGTTTTCCTCCACATGGTGAAATATGTGAGAACTTAGGAATTCCAATCAGTTCGAGAACATCTGCTAATTTGGCCCCACCCCAAACAGCTGCAATGAACTTGCACGAAAATATGAAATGAAACATAAACAAAAACAAAGCTGGAGATACTAAAGGAAGCTAACACATTCCAGAATAGAGGCTATAGTGCAAATAGGAAAAGGAGAACATCACCAGAAATATCAGGAAAAAGTATATTTTCCTAAGATTGTATATCTTCTTATCGAGTTAGCTCAGCTTAATCATTCCTTAAACCTATTGGCATGGCATCAGAAGAACAGAATATGTGGAGAAACCTGAATGTACAGGGACAATATTTGCTCAAGCTGTCTCTGGACAATTCATTATGATATTACTCTATGAAGTTCTTCCATTCACTGAAGAAAAAATACACACAAATCATTCAACAAGGACTAACCGTTTCCTATGGCAGCAACGTCCCATCCAACTCCTCTCACCTTTTGAGTTTTGCTCATGGCAGTCCTCCTATTGCCGGCACACTGCAAACAACACAAATAATGTACCACAAGATTATTTCCAGTGAAAACAAGAAGGAAACTAAAGCAATAGAATGTATATATTCACGGATAGGACATGTGGGACCAAGGAGGAAAGTTGCTACATTCCATATAGGTAGCATGAATAGTTCTGTATTCTTAAGGGAGACACAAGACCAAATAAGATGAACTAGTGTTGCCAAATTTTAGTTAAACAAAGTTATTTACCAAATTAGCTCTGTATTTTTTCACCCATATTTTAGCTACTGAATCCAGAAAAGGACAAGTATGAACCATCACAAATACATTATTTTTTAAGTTATTCCAAGTTCTTTTAATTCACACAGATATTCCATCTTTTTACTTTACTTAGTGACTGAACTCATTCACATAGAAGAGCATGAAATAGTCCTCAAGCTTCCAGTTTGCAGTCCATCTCACCTTCTTTAAACACATACAATGTACAAGCTGATAAAGCAGACCCCAATTAACTGTATAACAAACAGGAAAAAGTAACAAGGAAAAAGGATATATACCTGTAGGGTGGCAGTGACAGTATATTTTGGAAGCTTCCTGCAATTCATAAGACAATAAAAACGTTCTTGATCTTATTCAAGCAACCTATACATAATGGCAAATATTGAACTAAAAAAGCATGCAGATTATTCACTCACAGGATGTCTTTCAAGTACAGCTCTTTGGGATTTTCTATTAGACCAGTGATAGAAACACTATATCTGCTCAACCAAATAGATTTTGTCAGGGGGAAAAAAAATCACACATTTCTTGTAACATGCTGAAAAGCTGTAGTTCTAGGAAAAGGGAAAATTCAGACTTATCAATGTCATCAACAATTGGAACTGGTCCGTGGTTCCTCTTGTAGAAGAATTCCACCGGCGTCACATAAGATGAAACCAAAGCTGAACGCCGTGGCTCCGCATTGAAGGGCTCCTGGACCACAAATAGTTACCATCAAAACATTCTTTTTTCCGGAAATCTGTCAGTGAAAAGCTTCGACTTGATTCATCAGAAAGCGAATGAATTAAGCAATTATTATGCAAGAATTCCAAGGAGGAAACCTTAGAATTGACGAGAAGAGCAGGGTGGCGAGGAGGTTCTTGTGAGTAATCGGAAGGCGCCCTTAGTCCCGGCATTTTGTTTCACACTGAATTCAATCAACTTTCTCCGTCTGCAAAACTATTTTTCGGTGCCCGAGAGAAAATATGTTGTGGATGAAATTGAAAAACGAAGGCCTACTGAAAATGACAACCATTGTTTGGCGCGAACCACCGCCAGGAGTTTGTTGTGGACAAAAGTTGGAATGGAGAAAGATCAAGAATCGAATCCTGTGGTTGGATTCCATTGGCATCATGAGTACCAGAATATAACAGTTCCAAGGAGGGTTTGGTAATTTCAGCATTGAAATTGAGGGGTAAATTTGGAAGAATAATATCAACTGCTTCTCCATTTCACCCGTCAAAACTGCCAGCCCTAATTTTCCATCGGGAAAGAGTACTGGAACGGTCTGCTCAGCTGCAAAATGTAAATCTTTGCTTACTGATATGACTCTAATTCACGTGGTTCAGCACAAAATTTCTCAGAAATGAATCTAATTATTTTTCAAATATTAATTTCGATATTTTTTCCAATGTTTTTTTGTTTTAATTTTTAATGTAATTGGTAAGTGTATTGTAAAATAGGAGTAGAAGGCATTCGGTGAATCGACCGCCGACGCCGGACGTACGCGATGATGATCGAGCAAAGGAGCCTACGCTTCTTGAAATCGTGAATATTAAGGTTTCTCTTTATCTCTCTGTTTTTAATTTTTGATTTATTTTAAGTGATATAACGAAGTAGCTCTTTCATTCTCGTGTGTGTGGAAATAATGAGTTGGTAGCTTGATTTTGTGGGATTTAGTTGATTGAGAGTGGAGAGAAGGAGCGGTTGATGGAGCTGGTGAGGGAGAGGCTGGTGGAGTGTGGTTGGAAGGATGAAATGAGAGCTCTTTGCAGGTATGCTTTTACTGTTACTGATATTCCTTAGTAGTATAAGACTTAAGAGGAGAATATTGTGTCTTCTACTGTAATTGAATTGCTCAGGATTGGTGTATTTTATGGAGTAAATCAAATAAGTTTAGCTTCAATATAGTCAATAATTTTGATGTTAAGTGAATTGAGAACATAAGCCTGAATCCAGGTTTTTGATTTTGGTTGAGATTTTCCTTCCATGGGTCTAGTATCCATGAGGTGCTGGTTTGTTTCTTTTCCTCCCAGAGGGGCAAAAAATACTTTCTTGGTGATTTTTATCTTCTTGGTGATTTTTATCTTCTAGTTTTACCTATTACGATCATGGATTAATTGTCGTAAAACCCTCATGCTTTGAAATGGCAGAACTTAAGTTTTTGCTAGTTCATTCAGAAAATCTTAGAAAAACTTGGATAGGATATTATAATATGTTGATGCAATGGCTGCTTAAGATACTGTTGAAGAAATAAATCCAAACTATGTTGCTTATATTGCGGTTCCCTAAAATTCTGGACTGTTGTGTTGAGGATGTAATCGAATTATTAGTAGGGCTGAATTCTATGCTAAGTCATCTATTATGATTAACTTTCCACTATCTAGCTTTTCACTGTAATGAAGTATTATCGAGGTGCACCTACTTGCTCAAGTAATGCTGTAGAGCCTATGGAATAAGAGGTCAAGAATTAATGATGAGCCTGTGGTTTTCCTCTCTTAGAAGTAGATGCAGAATTTTCTTGCTCAATGCAACTTCTTGTAACATTACCATGATATTTGAAACGTACATGCATGAAATTTTGATTCAACAGTGTATCCTTAGGGCATTTATAAAGAAGAATGGGAAGGATAATGTCACTGTAGATGATCTTGTTCGTGCAATTACCCCAAAAGGCAGAGGTAATGAACTTTTTTCTTCAAGTTATTTGCTTATCTTTCTTTACTTGTCTGAAAAAGTAACTTATTCAGAGGGCCCTTTGATCTTGTATGTGAAGTTCTATAACAAGTGACTCCAAATATCTTGGTTTTCGTTTAAATTTCTGCGTCTCATTTGATTTTATTGCTCCCTGACCATTGTTAAGAACTGGTTGACGAATGTGATCAACTCCACGAAGGCTGTTTTTCATCATTTTGCATCATGTTTTGTCAAAATCTGATTGTTTTTTGTGACCTATTTCTTAAATGCTGCAGCTTCAATACCCGATTCTGTGAAAGCTGAGCTTCTGCAGAAGATCCGAACCTTTCTCGTTTCAGTTGCCCATTGAAATATATCAACTTTCAGACGCTGGGGCCAGCTGAGGGAGGGATATGTTTCAAATTATTTCCCATGGAAATAAAACGATAGTGGAAAAAGAAAAGTTTGTTCTTCTCTTTTAATTTCCAAGGATTTCTATTCCTTTCTAGTTATAACTGCACGGGCTGTATCTTATAACTCGTTGGCCCCCTAGGCTTACGATATTTGTATCATCACTTTGAATTTTATGTAACTTAATGTGCAATTATTGTAAATTTCATTGTTTGCTGTTAGGAGCACATCCATACAACCCATTTTACATATACAACCCAAGAAATGCCTTGAGCTTCATCCTTGAGCATCTTATTCCATTTTTCAGCCTAGGAGGCCTAGAAACAGCGATAGATTCAAAATTCTTGAATTCAGTTATCGTATCAGATGGAACAAGGAAAACAGAGCATTTCTCCGATCAAAGGGAGCTAATTTTAGTACTTCTCAAACAAATAATGCAATAATAGGCTCAAATTGCTTTGAAAATTCAAGCTGAAAAAGGAATTTGAAGCCCCAACTGAGATCAACCTTGTAAGACAAAGACACAATTTACTACAAGCGGAAATTTTTACTTCAGACTAGGCTTGGGTGGCATATAATACCATGAGAACAACTACTTGAGATGTCTAGCTGATAGCATAGAAATGCTTCTGTTCGTATTACAACGACCTGGCCGCAACCCAGCCCCCTCGTTTCTTACAAGTTGTCTATGAGATTACAAGGCAGAATACAGTGAAGCTACTTACAGCTCAACATAACATTATATTTATTTGACTACAGATAAGACAAGCCAATCCTACTGTCAAGAATACCATACAACCAGATTTGCCCTCCCAAGCTTGCGCTCCATGGAAAATCTGTGAAAAGCACAGACACGATGCTCCAACAAAACTACACCGTAGACATACGTCATACAACTTTTTTACGCTGAGCTGGGATTGAAGTTGGCGGCAACATTCTATACACCAGCTTGTTCGCAGAGATCTAGCAAGTCCAAGGTCTGAAAAATAACAAAAAATTAAGATCATCAGCTCCCATTTGAAGCCTAGAATATTCAGAAATGTCGGAATGAGGAATATAGGGATCAAAACTAACCTCAGGGACAGAGAGCTCAAGACGAAACTTAGGACCATCATAATGATGCAAGACTGGCCTAAAAGCATCTTCCTCCAAAGGCTTGCAAAGTTTCCTAACACGAATTCTTACCTAATTGAAGAATAACAGATGGCCACTTAATGATCAAGGTGTACGAAAACATTCGAAACACATAACCATGCCAAAAATAAAGACTGCAGTTAGTTAATAAATGACACTTTACCTGAGCAGGGAATCTTGATTCGCCTTTGCACTTCTTATCTTCCCAAGCAGTAGGCTCAATGTTGGAACCCCCAAAAGTTGCTGCCTGTGCATGCAAATTGAGTGTGAAAACAGTCTACATGACCTCACTATGGGAGAAACTCGTAGGATGTAAATTGTAAGAACAATGGTACTCATCAGAGCTCAAGAATGGTGAGCGGAGAGTTAAGGTCCCATGCTTATACAGATATTAAGAATCTTCCATGATTATTAGGAAAGATGATTTCCACCCCTATAACTTTCCAAAAAACAAGTGCTTTAGGGAAAAGCTCATAAAATTTCATTTTTGTTGGACAAATATGTAATTAGGTTCGCCTGCTATTAGGCAGCACATCCACATTGACACGTGCCATGAAAGTAATTCCACCATAGTTAAGAGAAAATCAGAACGTACCTCAAAAATACCATGCAACTGGTGAGTTGTGTAATTGTAGAGGAACAGAGGTAAACCAGGTGTTATTGCCCTCACAGAATCTCTATATCTTGGTGGCAAACCTACCAAAGATGCACAATTGTGAGCATTCACAGTAACCAAAAGAAAAAATAAATCTACAAATAAGAAGCAGTTAAAATCAACATAAATCAACAACCATCATTACCAAAAAGTTGTCTCTTCAAATCCTCCTGCATTGTATCATTGTTGCAGACAAAGATATATCCACCAAGGACTTCATTCCTGGGAAGCATCTCAGCAGCAGGCAAGGTCTTAAACCTTTTTTCAACTGCATTGCTCACATTTGCGCTGTCCTCCTTGCTGTTAGTATTGTTGTTGTTGTTGTTAGGCTCCTTACTGTGGTTGATATTACTATACTTGCTTCCCATGATATTTCCCACAGATTTTACACTGGGATTCTGATAAACAGCATTCACATTGTAAATACCATTCCTCAGGGTACTTTTGGTTACATTCTCGTTCAACTTGGTGTCCAAGTTTAACATGTTAAAGTTAAAACTTTCAAACTTGTTGTCTTCCTGGAATCCAAAATTATCCCTGGGTCTTACTTCAGTAGAACTCTTTGAGAGATCCAGGTTGATCCTTCGCTCAGTCTTTGACCTTGTCTGCTCAGCCAATTTTGTTGCAGCAACAAACCATTTCTGATCCTCTGAGACTTTTGACTGTCCTCGGAGCTCATCACCCAACTGCCAGAAGCTTTGGATGCTCTCCATGCTGCAAAACCTAGAAACAAATACATAATACAATATATTGTCAGATAACTCAGCCGAAAAGATAACCAGCATAAATTGATGTCCTAAATGGAACTTAGAGATGATGAAGTGCACAAGAGAAATACAATTAACAAGTCAAAGATGCAACCACAATTCCACCATTTACAACTAAATAGTTCAGCTGCAGGCAAAAAAGCACGAATGATGACTAGGAGGTGTTATCATGGAACCTAACTACAAACTCAGTTATCTAGTTTCAAAATTATAGTTATATAAGAGCAAATATGTCCCGACTGTCTGTTACTCAACATACAATAACTGAATCAACAGGAACCACATAATCATTAAAAAATTGACGAGAATTTCTTGCAACAAAAATTTTCATGCGAGGAGAGCACCTAATCAACAAAATCTCATAAATAGCAACAACAGCTGCTGTTACAAAGTGAAGCCTAGTTTGAAATGCAGACCTGACAAATGTAGTAAATAATAAACCCCAAAAACTCAAAAAGAGAATCCTGAAAATGGATAAGGTTTAAACTTTCCATACAGCATATATGATATATCTCGTACAAAAATAGCAGAAACCCATAATAGAAAACTGAAATAAATGGAAGAAGATCGACAAGATACCGAGACTTCATCATCACGATAACACTCAAGATTGAGTATCACCAAAAGAGAAATGTTAATTAATAATTATTATGAGGAGTTTCAAACGTCATAAGTAATTAATCACAGTTGACCAGCATCGCAGCAAATCAAGACCTAGCCAAATACATGCATAATTCACACAATGCCAGTGCAACTAGTATCACATTAAACCACAAAACTGCAAATGCATAAGTAAATTACTAAAATTTAGCACTTTCACCTCACCAAGCAAAAACGGATTTTTAGTGAATAAGCTGGATTTAACGAGTTTAATTTAGCTCTGACCGACAAAAACAAATGGATTACATTCACTATATTAGCTCAAAAGTTATTCGCCAGCTCAAAAGAAGCCCTATATTTACGGATCCAAAGGTCAAACGAAAGCAAGAGAGAGAAAGCACGCACCTTTATTTCTTCCGCTACGAATTTCCGGAAGATGCGACAGAGGAGGAGCAAGCTGGATTTTTTGATATTTATCGCAAGAAGCTCAGGGTAATTGCCCTTGTGGTTTTTCTTTATTTACAGAAATGTCACTCAAATTTCAAATTTCTTTTGAAGAAATGGTGAATGTAGGAATGGCAACAAGGCGTATTTGGCATGACCCGTGCCCGATCCCGCCTTTCCTTTGGTCCCGAGTCCGGCGGGTTGGACCCGTCAAACTCTTTTTTTTGTTTTTCAATTATTTGAGTGTATAAATTCTGTAACTTCAAAGTAAAGTATTAAGTACTAATAATATTTTATTTTAATTTTAATATAATTTTTTTTATTTTATATTGTAAATAATGCATTAATTTATTAAATTTATACATAAATCTTGATATGAACCAACATATAATATGCCTTTTATTAACATATATAAATTAAAATTATTTCCGCAAAAAAATGAAAAAGATAATTAGATAATCAAAATTTTGCAACTCATAAGATCATAAAATTTTGCAACTTACAAAATACAAACATACAAAATTCATAAATTAATTATATATTTTTAATAATTAATATTATATGGGGCGGGTCCACTTAAACCTCTAACCCGCCTCTAACTCGGACGGGTCTTTAAAATCAAAACCCAAAACCCACTTTAAAATTCATTTATTTGACTCTAAATCTATTCATCCAGGGCGGGTACCCAATTTACCCGAACCTATTGCCATCTCTACGATAATGTACTGCGTGCAGTGCACTAATGCCCACGGCCCAAACCGTGAAAATCAAACAAACAGTACTTTGAGGCTGTGTTTGTTGGTTGTAAGTCACATATCCAAATACATACTAAATCGTTTTTTATTTTTTCAATAATTACTCCTCTTAATTCCAATAATATAAATAATTATTTCACTTAATTATTCACGTAATATTTATAATAAATTATAATAACTACATAACTAACCTTGTGATTCAACACCATTCATTTCAAATTGAACAATTCATCCAAATGCATTATCGTACTTCAATAAAATTAGAATGAATTTTTTTAAATTCTTTAAATATTTTTATTAAATATTTGTAAAATTACATAAAGTCCAAGGATGACATAATCTTGAGTATATGCATTTTACTTTGTTTATACAATTTTGTGCCTACATATTCTTTTAAACCAACCAAAACTATATTTCGAGATATTCATATTATTGGAAATGGATCATATTCACAAAATGGATCTTATTCACAAAACCAAAACATAAATTGATGTCCCAACTGCCATTTTTGAGATGGTACTATGTGAAATGTGCATTCAAATAATATTCCTAAAGAAATAGAAGTACATAATATATAAGTTTATTTATAGACAGCTGATGGTCTTCCTTCTGAGCTACAAAGTCTACATCCATTGTTCCTTGTTTGGTGGTAATAGAATAATTGCTAATCATCCAAATTGTTTTAGTTTGAAAAGAGTATTAGGGTATGTATGTAGAGTCTAGTTGTGATGTTCCCCAGATTGAAGACCATCTTCTTTTAAATAAAGCATCACTTGTCACCACGTTTGTGCTCTTTGGCTTACTTTATGCTTTAATTTTAAATATTCTAAGAATTTTTTAAATGTAGTCAAAGAAACAAGTTATAAAGTAATATTAACAGTTGGATAATTGAAAAAGTATCATTTTTTTTATATACAGATATACATTTGAAATCATCATTCATATTTGAATTTTTATTTGAATGTCATTTAATCAATTGATCAAAGAAATAAAAAAATCAAATTAGAATTTGTATAAATGCCCAGTTGAAGTTAGGGGCCATTTGGTTTTATTTTTTAGAGGTGTTTTCATTTTATAGTGAAAAGAAATAGTAAAAAGTTAGTATTTTTGAAAATAAAATGTTGTTTGGAAATTTTGTATAAAATGTAATAATTATATAGGGTTGAAAATGAGTTATATTTGGAAAATCTAATAATTTTTAATTAAATGTCATGCAAATGTGAGTATGAGAAAATGAAAAGTAAAAATGGAGAAAGAGCGTAATAGTGTGTTTAGGAAAATATGCTAAAAATGAAAATGTATGTAAAAATAAGGGAGAAGTTGATAGCTATCTGTTTTTATTTTCAGTAAAAAATGAAAAGGGCTTTGAAAACAAAACCAAACGAGCACTAAGTTTATATCTACTTAGGGTTGTCAATGAGTCGGATCCGAATCGAATCATGCTGGATCCAATTTCAAATTCGACAGTGATATGCCATATTTGAATCCAACCCAAGATCCTATAGGATTTTAGTTATTATAACCATATCTAGATCTATATAAAAATTGGATATTCTAAAAAAAATCTGAATCCAAATACATCCAAAAATAATATACTTGTTATTTTTCTAAAAATTAATAAAATCTAAATTCAAAACATCCATCCTTAAAAAAACATACACACAATATATTAACGAATAAATTTTCAAATTTATTTATTATATAAAAGTAATAATAGAATATAACTTAATCATATTCATTTATTAAATCATTGTATTTTAGATCCCGCTACTAATAAAAGTACTTATTTGACATTATAAATACATATATACATTAATTTTTAATTAATTAATTATGAACTTAAAGTTTTCTAAGTAAATAAACTTATCTCGATCAAATCAATATTTGCATTGTATTTTTCTATATCACAACATTTAGCTCTTGTTCGTTATGTTTCCTGCATCATTTTTTATTATACAAATAAAATAAGTTATGCAATTATGATGCAGATAACCTCCAAATCACATTTCATATGAAAATCAACTAATTTGATATATTGTAGAGGAGCTCATTATTTTTTTTGTCCTAAAATTTATTTTGGTATTGCTATAGAACCCTACGAATATATATATATGTATAATAATCTATATTTACATGTAATACTATATATATTCGAATTTAGATTATTAATGGATTTGATCAAATTAAATCCATATTCACTCCATTTATTTTGAATTATGAATTTTTTTAATTGGATCATATACATTGAATATTTTATTGGTTAAAAATCCTAAATTATTAGATCATATTCGAATTAAAATCCGCTCCATTGATAGCCCTATATCTATTGATACTAGGCTCATGGGCTGGGCCGGATTGAATTGGGCCTATATGGTGTTGCTTACATGAGCAATATACCTTTGAAGTTGTTGGGTCTTATGTGATGTGCATTGGGCCGAAGTCAGCTGAGGTTACCATAGTAAAAGGCCCAGACCCAAGTTTCCACTCAAGCCCAACTTAGGAAGCTGTGTGGATTGGAGTTTAGAAGGAAATAGAATATAAAAGGCAAGTAAGGGTTACTAACTCAAATTTCAAGGTATATTCTAACTAAAAAAGTATTTAAAGATTTTCATTATACCAAAACTCAACATCTCAAATACTTTTTGAATCTCTAAATAAAGTGGAGAGATGCATCATATGTAACACATGAAAAAGGGATTGATAAGGTTGAGAGTTGTTTTTAGTTAATTGAGTTATATTTGAATTAATTTGATCAAAGAAATCGAATGATCCAACAATAAGATCTTTTTTGGACTAAGATTTGCAACAACTAGCACACATCAGATTAGTCAAGGTGCCCCGATTAAGGCACTCTAATGCTCAAATTAGTACTAGTCGAGTGAGATAATCGAGTAGCAGAGTAAAACGGTATAGTATATGTGGTATACTTGGATAATGACTGGTAATAAGTTATTTATAGCCTTATCCAAGTGGATGATATGTCCAAAATGCATATATCAAGTATAGAGGGCTCTTGTTTTTACTTGAAAGTTATTGGTCATTTTTCATTATGGTACTATTTTAGATGGCATCATCTTTTACTTTCTAAGGGGAATAATACTCTGGAGGTGAGCCTCTTGATAGAGTTGGTGGCAAAGGCGATACTAGGGTGGCATGTTCTATTAATGCGGAGGCATACTGTCTATCAGAGCATTGAATGTAGTAAGGACATAATTCGGATTCAGAGTGAGCACTTTGGTCGATGATGATTTATTGGGTTGGACTTGTTAGGCTATTCTATATCAAGCATAAATATTTTCTTTAAAGACGATTCAAAAATAGTTTAAGGTGTTTATATGGCAAATGGAAAGATATATGCAACAATGAAAGAACAAATATATTTATTTGACATCTTCATTTTAATGTATGAATAAATTAAACCAACGGCATATTATTAATCATAAAAATATAATATATTATTTGATTATGCAATAGATAATCTTATTAATTTATTAAAAAACTATAATAACATATATATATATAAAATGTAAATATTAATGATTTTTATTTTTCACTCTAAAAAGAAATACTTGAGACGTGTCAACATAGGCTGGACCAAACGTGTTACGGCCTTTGTCCTCAACTCGTGAGACAATCCAAATATTTCACCGCTACTCTCATTCCTAGCGCGTCTTAAACACTCGTAACACTAAAAGCCAAACACGTCCTTCCCAACTCGGCGCATACTGTTCACTTCCCACTGAAGGGAAACGAGTTGATCAGATCTATTCACACTCACTACATTTTTCCTTAAAACAAAAACCAGGAGAGAGAGGGAAAAGCCCTAAACATAGCGTCAATAAGTCGCCGTTGGGGTGTTTTTGAATCCAAAACCCCATAATTTGAAAATCAAAGAAGAACAATTTGCATCCGTCGATAAAACATGGACATGTCCAGTGATTTCGATCGCCTCCTTTTCTTCGAGCACGCTCGCAGAACAGCAGAAGCTACCTACGCCAAAAATCCTCTCGACGCCGATGTGCGTGCGCGCTTTTTGTGGCGTTATTTTTCTTTTTTCTGTTTTTGGTTAGTTGAGTTTTTTATACTAATTTTGATTTGATTGATGTAGAACCTGACTAGATGGGGAGGGGTGTTGCTGGAATTATCGCAGTTTCAGAATGGTCCGGAGTCCAAAAAGATGGTTCAAGGTATAGTCTCAGACCTTATGCTGATTTTGGTGGATTATTTTATTGCGTGAATTTGGTGTTAACTTTTATCAGAAGTGTAATAGAGTTATTTTTTTGTTGATAAAACTAATGGAAGCAAAAAGATTTGTGCTAATGGCACTCAGAATCTGGATGTATGAGTTTATAAACAGTGATAATAAAAGTTGTAAATACTCTCTCTTCCAATTCTGATGCTTTTGGGTTTTGATTGGTCACTTGTTGGCATGGAGTTTGTGTTAATTTTGACTAGAAGTTTGATACAATGGTCATATACTGTAGGTCAACTAAATGGAAAAGTATTTTGTAATGGTGTTGAAGATATAGATTAATAAGTGTGAAAAAGTGTTGATATTACACGTTGAATGGTGTATTGGATGATGATTTTTGTGTATGCAATTGAGCGTAAGGTGAGGTTAAAACTTTGTGTTAGTGACCAAATTTGAGTTGCTTAATTTTGTGCAGATGCTATAGAGAAGCTGGAGGAGGCACTGGTTGTTAACCCCAGAAAGCATGATGCACTCTGGTGCCTTGGAAATGCATACACATCTAATGCATTTCTCATTCCTGATCTTGACGAGGCTAAGGGTTCCTTCGACAAGGCAACCCAGCACTTTGAGCAAGCATATGAACTGGTATGTTCAGTTATATAAGAACTTGCCGTTTGTGTTTTCAGTTTGCTTAATTGCTTTGTGTCATCGTTCTTTTGGCTGCAGGAACCACAAAATGAACTTTATAAGAAATCTTTAGAAGTGGCTTCCAAGGTACGTCAACTGCTAGTTCTCCTTTAGAAATGAGTGTGTTTTGTTTAGTCTCTATGTATTTTGATGGCAAACTGAATTCTTTGATTATTATTGTGGATCATTACTTTATCAAATGCATGTTAAAGAAAGAAAGGGGCGAGGGGGGTATTTTCGGTGTGCAACTAAGCTCAGTTTCAGATTCTCAATGTGATTGTAGCATAGTTTTCTTGTTTGCTTCAATATTATTAATTCTTGTGGACTTATGCATGTATGTATGTTTTCTTTGTGGTTTTAAGGCTCCTGAGTTACATGTTGAGATCCACAAGCATGGTTTGGCTCAGCAAGCCATGGGACCGGGCCCTTCAGCATCTACTAGTACAAAGGTAAATAGTCTCTGTTCAGATGCATTTCATTTTATGTTACTTGTATTGTCTGAGAATTTTAGTTCTAAAAGTGTTGGTAAACTGTATATGCATATAGTCAAAGTGTTGATTTATTTGTGCAATCACTGGGGATCAATTGTTATTTGCTGAGATGTAACACTATGTCTTTTATTTCTTTTTTTGCATGTTCGTAACATGATAAGGGACTGAGAACATTCTGTTTCTGGGGAACTCCCTTCCAATGAAGTCATGGGATCTCTTTCATCTTTTCTCAACTAAGGAAGGTGTATTGTAGGACAAAATTCATGAGAAGAAATTGCTTCTTCCACCTTTTTCCTTCTTGCCTTTCTTCTGCTCAAGTGCGGACTGTGCCATCCAGCCCTCTCCATCCCTCATCTGTCTCTAAACTTTCCACTAATCCATCATTACCTGCATTTGATGCTAGCCAACCCCTTCTCACCTTAATTAGATTTCTGTCTCTTTTCTGTACCACTTTTGGTGTTTTCCATCCAAACCAAGAAGTGATTTGTCATATGGCTTTATGGGATGTTGGAACATGTGGCTGGGCCAGAATCAAGATACTGTTCTGCTATTCATTTTGTGGTGCATGGATGTTTTATTTCCTTTGTGTCAACCTGTAATGCATGCTCGAGGGATAGAAAGAAAGAGATGAAATTTGAGGGAATTGAAAGGGTGAATGAGAACCAGAGTTGGCATTTAGAAGTCCCTGTCATAAAGAAACATGCTATGCCCTGTTTTATTAATTGCTGACCCACTTGAAGTTTTTTATATTTGTATTCGTGTAATAATTGTTGTCTTAGATTAGTTATACAACTTATGCATGTTGTGTTAAGTTATTAGGTTATGTACATCTTGTCTGCTGTATGCAGTTTGGGTCTTTTTGGAATCTAGTGTCTGACCTATATTATAGTTATCCTTCTTCGTTGCCTCCTCCCTTGTTGAGGGAAAAGAGGCAATTAGATAGCACATAAATCACCTGATGGTTTCTGTTAAGTTTGGCTTGCATGGAGTTCTATCTATTTATTTATATGTTTGTTTACTTGTGGGTGTCAGTTGTTTCATGGATTGCTATATATGCTGATGATGCTTTTTGTCACTTGTTGATTAATTACTATATGCAACCTTTTCTACAGCAACAGAATACAAAGAAGAGCAAAAGCAGCGATCTTAAATATGACATTTTTGGATGGATCATCCTAGCAGTTGGCATTGTTGCATGGGTGGGATTTGCAAAGTCTAATATGCCTCCACCTCCTCCAAGATAAGCTTGGGTACAACTTGGCTGAAACTCCTGCCAGAGGAATTTTCCTTGGGTAGACAGGATAGTTTAGAAAATACCAGTTTTTTATCAGCTTAATTTTTTACTTAAGACCAAATAAGAAAGGCTCGGTACTATCTTTTTATTTGTCCTTAAAAGCTCTTGAAGCTTTTATCTATATTGGTAACCTTTTACCAGTGGTTGACATGCACATGACATTCTTGCTTTTGTTGGACTTTGACATATCTGCTGGGTTGCAATTTCTTTGTGCATCTAGTCGTAATATGTTTATGTTGTTTACCTTTCAGCTGAGTCCATTTTAGGTGGTTTCTATGAAATTTGGCTCTGGGGACTCTTCATGACACCGCACAAACTTCTTTGGCCAAGTGCATTGGGGATTTCTTGCATTTGATTTCTTTCAATGCTGCTAACTGCAAAGTAAAGCATGGGCCCAGCTGATTCTTGGAGAATGATATACCTGCTAAGAGATCTAAAAGGCAATATGAGTTTATAGTTTGCTTTTTAGTAATTATGTACATGCACATTAAGCTTGTTTGTTGTTAAAATTTGTTATTTTACTCAAAGAATGTTGAGGCAATTTTCTGGCGCCTGTAATTCATCAAGTGAAGTTACAACCAGCAATCGTTGAATGAGGTTGGTGAACGCCTAAATGAGAAATTTGTCACCATGGTATATCAAGTGTTTTCTAATTTTGTTCAGGTGATTTTAGTCTAAAAGTTGAGGGTTTTATGTAGTTCAAAAGCTCTCTAGCTGAATCCATCGTCCCAGAAGAAGTGATCATGGAGAAATTAATAAAGCTTCAAGCCTTCAACTGCAGCTCAAACATCCGAAACCTTGGGTCTCATCATAGCAAGTGTAATTTCATCCAATCCGTTACCATTCACTTGCAATCATTTATTTAACATACAAGAGATTTCCTCCCCAAACAATTTAAGCACAAGACTCACTGAGACCAAAGCGATAGAATGAATGCCGCACGGATCCACTTAAGAAACATAATTTGCTATTGAACCAATATCATATATGCATATGACCATCTTTCTGAAGCAACTGAAAAATAATCCAAGTAAATAAACTGGAAACTGACTCACCATTCTACGCGTAAACTGACAAATGGAAGATTATGTTTATACATACATACATATATATATATATTTTCTGTTTGTTCACTTCCTCAACAAAGAAAATATGAACAAAGAGAAAACCAGGAACTACAAATATTGAACCCCTGAATTACATGTGAACATGAAAGGAGAACGCAAATCCCTCAACCAAATATAAAGAATAAAAAGAAAATCATATTCCTAAACTGAAGTATCGAATTTATTAATCAAGAGTGTTAGCACCAATAAATCAGAAATCTTCATCCATCTTGAACTCATGGGTCGCACCATTCCCATTCAAGCTAGACATAACCGATGCCTTCTGATATTCCCCAACCCTCTTCTCAAAAAAGTTTGTTTTCCCCTGCAAACTTATTAATTCCATCCAATCAAACGGATTCTGCACATGGTACAACTTTTCATAGCCTAGAGCATTCAGCAATCTATCGGCCACGAACTCAATGTACTGACTCATCAAATCTCCGTTCATACCCACCAACGCGCACGGCAAGGCATCGCAGACAAACTCCCTCTCTATATCCACCGCGTCCGCCACAATTCCCTTCACTTTCTCCTCGCTCAGCTTCATTTTCAACAAACTGTAGAGCAAGCACGCGAAATCACAGTGCAAACCCTCGTCGCGCGAGATTAACTCATTTGAGAAAGTCAATCCCGGCATCAACCCCCGCTTCTTCAACCAAAATATCGCGCAGAAGCTTCCGGAGAAGAATATTCCCTCAACACAGGCGAAGGCAATCAATCGCTCCGCAAACGACTCGGAGCCATCGATCCAGCGAAGGGCCCACTTGGCCTTCTTTTTGACGCAAGGAACAGTCTCGATTGCGCGGAAGAGGTGGTTCTTCTCCGCCGAGTCTTTGATATAAGACTCAAGCAAAAGACTGTACATCTCGGAATGAATGTTCTCAATCGCAATCTGAAACCCATAAAAGGCACGGGCCTCGGAGATCTGCACCTCCTTCATGAAGCGCCCGGCGAGATTCTCCAAAACGATACCGTCAGAGGCGGCAAAGAAGGCAAGAACGTGTTTGATGAAATGCTTCTCGTCGGAAGTGAGATTGTCCCAATGGCGGAGGTCCTGCGATAAATCGACCTCCTCGGCGGTCCAGAAAGAGGCTTCGGCTTTTTTGTACATCTCCCAGACTTGGGGGTATTGAATCGGGAACATACAGAAGCGGTCGGGGTTGGGGGCGAGGAGAGGTTCTTCTGGGATGGAAGGCATTTTGGGGAAGGTGATAGCTTTGGTAGGTTTTCTGAATTTGGATAGGGAGGGGAAGAGAGGATGGTTGTTTGGTTTGCCGGGATGTGTGAAGGTGCAGTATATATATAAGAGTGGAAATGCAGAGGGGGAAAATTTAGAGCGGGGGGGTTGAATGTTTTGGAAGGGAGGAGGGTAACGGGGGAATGGAACTGAACTGATTTCAAATTCAACCCATTTTGAACGGGGTTTCGGGGTGGGTGTTTCAAAGGGTATGGATTGGGGCATGTGACCGACAAGTTTAATTAATATAAATTTGTATGGATATAATGATTAAATAATTGAATTATTCAATTTACTAAATACCTATTATAATAATAAATTCAAACCCCCATATTTTCATTAGTAGGTATACTTATCAAACGATTAATTTTTTTTTCACACTTTCATTTGAATTACATAATTTAAGTCATTTTAGGAAGAATAATTATCAATTGACAATAGAATTGTGGACTGAACTTTTTATCTATCATAAGCTTTTTTTACTTTATTCAAACACTTAATGAGACTTGATAATATAATCTATCAAGCTCCATCCAACATCCCAAACATGCCCTCTCAATACTTTGACATTTTTATCCGGGTTGATGGCCATGGGTTAATTTAATCCACCAACTTGACCAGAAAACTGCTGATGCTAAGGCTTGCGGGAGATGTTTCAACAAATATCATATTTATTGCCATTTGCCAGTTGCCACTCCAATTCAATTCCGAATTATTGAATGATAATTGATGATTTGCCTTCCGGTTCCCGTCTGCCTGCGTTGGTGGGTAAGATTCGAATTGAACAATTTGAGTTGAAACTTGCGAGGGAAGCTGCAACAAGAATTGTTTGAGTTGGACGCCCATTGCTTCTTTTGGAGCCACCTTCTTTCTTTGAAATTCAAAATGCACCAACAGCTATTTCACATGTTGAAATGTAACACTGCTTTCAGACTCTAACATTTGGTGGTCCTTAAGAGTTAAGACATTATTTTTACTTTTTTTTAACTTATGTATATTTACATTAGGCATTAGCTTCTCTGAGAGTAGGCTTAGATGCCTTTCTTCTAAATAACACACAATTCCCATAAGATCTATTTTCATCCAAAAACTCAATACACTGATTTATTTACACACATCCACCTGCCCGAGGCTGAGGTAAATGAATTCCATCTTGCTAATCTTTTGAAATAATAATATTTATATTTAGGTAAACAAAATTGTAAGTAAAAATATATATAGCCAGTAATTATAGATTGGTGAAGTCTTACTCCAAATTTGGAGAGGGAATTGGGGGTGGCAAAAGAAAGAGCGTAGTAGAAACGACTATGCGCAATGGAGTAAATTGTTCTTTACAAGTTGAGTCCCTCAATGATTGAGTAATTTGCTATTTACGCTGGATTAGGGATTAGGTAATCTTCACTTACAGGATAATCTTCTTCATCTTCTGCAACCATCCACGGTTGTTTAGGACCCTGGTAACCCAACAAAAAAAAACAGATGACGTCAAGATTTCACACCATAAAGGGGGAAGCAAAGATGTCAAGAAACCTGGGCAACAAAAATTTCACACTACAAAAGATTCAATCATGGCCAACCCAAAACCAGCAATTCAGTCCAATAGACAGACAACTTTATGCTAAAAATACATAACAAAAGTAATTAATAGTGGCAAACAAACTTCAGTAAGGCCTTGGCGATACATCAGAACTCAGATAGTTCATGCCACATGATGAAGTAAATTCCAATTGCTTCTTCACGCCCACAATTTTTAAGCCTAAGTTTTGTTTTCCGGTCACTTTAAATAATAATATATAGCCATCACTCTTCTACTCCCTTAACAGCTACTTATATTAACAAGCATAATATCACTTCTTTTGGTTAACGTTCTTTCATGCTCTTCTCTCTGAACAGTATAATGATGTCCTGGCTTGCGAGGTTAATAGAAGGGAGGAATGGTGCTAGACCTTCAAACATCCTATATCTTTTCTTCCATTTGAGCAGCATATTGATAATACTCATTCATTTCAACACTTTTTCTCAAGTACATTCTCGTATTCCAAGAGAACCTTTGAGATCATTGTATTTTCCAGAGGGCCATCATGCTAGTACAGTCAAATATAGGAGAGAATTGCCATAGAAAAATTGTTTTTTACCATTTCCATGGTTTATTACATTGATTTCAGTATTTACATGAGCACAATGCAGATTTTACCTTCCCCTGCCGTATAATTCGAGGTGAGCTCCCAGTCATGTCTACTACAGTAGATGGATCAGCAACTCTGGTACCGGCAGCAACAACAAAATCAAGGCCCTAGATTATTAGAACACAAAATGACTCAGAAGCTATCACATAAAAAGCATGCTGAGAATTTGGAATAGCCACGTATAGTTTTAATACAAAGGAGTATATAATTTCCTAATAGAAAAACAACTTAAATTTTAGAGCAAGATTGTTTCATGTTGACAAAAAGGCAATGAGAATACAATTTGCATGAATGAGAGAGATCACAATAGAAGAAAAGATGTATAAAGCAAAACTTGTAAAAGTAAATCTGCAGAAACTGGTCAACTGCAAAGAGAAATGGCACTACCTCTGGTCCATATACATCAGCTATTATGACCGGATCTAATATCCATTCATTCTCCTTCGGTGACTTGACACTGAAGAAGAGAACAATAACTCTAGCGTAAGCATGTTGGACAGAGATAACATCAACATTAATTCATTAGAAAAATCATCTGTTCCCTGATTAATCAATTACCACATCCCTACAATCTAAAGAATGAAAAATAAAAAGAAGGGAAGAGAAGGAAAAAATTCATTGAAGAGGAGGAGGAAGAAGAAGAAGAAGAATGGAGTAATTGATGCCATAAGGTCAATCTAGCTTTACAGCCTACCTTGTGGATATTAAAGGCACTTCCATCTTCTCCAGTATTGCCTGACAAACAGCATCATCAGGCATGCGAACGCCTACATTCTTTCTTGATGCATACTTAGAAGCTGTAGTTGCATATCGTATGCATTGTTTTGGCAGTTCTTTACTTGCAGTCAAAATGAAAGTATACTGTTACAGAAAGATGTTTAATTGTTATCATAGACCTTTGAATTAGGAATAGGAAAGAAAACCCATCAAACTTAGATAAAGCACAACTCATGAGCAATATTCTAGATTCAAATTATTTAATGATTGAAGACTGTCACCCCTGGCAGCTAAAAGGATGCCATGAGAGAAATTAATGAACAGCAATAGTACACATAAACAACCACACAACAGACAGGTCTTGGAAAACACAGGGAAGAAGTGGAAAAAGGGCAGCACTTTCTATTTGTTAGTATACTATTGGACTGGGTACATAAAGGCCCTCAAATAAGATGAGATCAACTCATTCTCATACTAGTAGCAAGAAGACGAAGCATAGAACTATAATTAGGCTTACCGGGCCAGGCAGGCAATGTTTAACAGCTCGAAAAATATTTTTACGACCTTGGCCATCGCCATGAGGAAATCCTGCAGTGTATGTATCGATGTCTTTGAAAGAGCGACATAAAATGCTAAGAGGCTGCAAAAGTGACAGACATCAGCATGCATATACACACGTGTTTGGAACCAAAAGGCAAATAATGGATAGCAACAGCCTGTTTTAAAAGGGTTTAAAAAAAAAAAGACAAGAAAAAGCAAATCAGATACTTAATTAGGTGACTTGTGAGTGCTATGTAGATGCCAAGTATGAGAATCAGAGCATAATTGCAACTTGCCTTAGAAGGTTCTATATCTTTTATTCTGGAAACAAAAGATAAATACTTGTCACCAAAATAAGGAACACAAATAATAAAACAATATAGTCTTGAACTGCTTTTAAGAAGAAATCAAAATTTACCTACCTTCTTAGACGTTCAATGGCCGAATTGTTTCTCAGATCACAAGCTATTGCATACCTATTATTAAAATCGATACAGAATATAAGTGAGAGTCTAGTTTTCCAGATAAATTAAAATCATTTATATTAATTAAATTAAAATCAGACTGACTAGCTTGTCCACACAATGTAAATATATAAATTCAAGTAAATTCAACATAGTACACCATACTCTACCAACACCTTCGTCTGGTTTCACCATTTTATAGTAAAAGCAGCCTAATTAGTGTAACTTGAGAATTACTAAACAATCTCAAATCAATTTCTCCTATCCAATTACAGATCCCAAATAAGGTGTAAAGCAGATACACATGCTTTCCTTTACAACATTACCTGTCATGTAATATCACTTCATAATTCCCACGTTAAGAATCAAGGTATGGCTCTTTGGTATGATTTTAAGATCACAGCAATATATGTCTAATTCATTGTTGAGATATTTCCAACCCTATATGATTTGATTTCGTGATTTTCTCCACAAACAACAGGCCAATGTTCTAATTGTCATTAATTTCTAATATTCAAACTACCCCACAACATTCAACAGAGGAAAAAAATAAAATAAAAGCACGGACATACACAGTGTCAGTTGGAATAACTCCAACAGCTCCTTCTTTCAGGAGGTCAACAACTGGGTCCAATTTCCAAGAGTCCGTCCCGAAAGGATCAACTTCAACATACAATAATCCATCCTCCTGAAAGCGAAAAAAAGGCAAAGCACTAAAGCACCAGTAATTATTGACTTTTTTGAGCGGATACACAGCGATGCTCGCGGGCTTGCCCCAGCTTGATTGAGAGAGGGAGGTAGTATGATACCTTAGTAAAGCGAGGGGAGGAGTACTTCAAGCGTTTGGGGCTCCTCTTAACAACAGCGAGCACGATGAATCCACGTGAAATGTTAGAAGGAAATTGAACGGACATGCTGCATGGGCATGGATTCAACGACCGTCGAAACGAGAGCGGTGCGGCGGCGGCTCCTCCAAAGCGTCTCATTTCCACCGCCATCTTTGCAATTTAGTTGGCACCAGAAGAAATGGAGTGAAGTGGAAAGTGGGAAGAGGATGGGAGGAGAGTTCTCTGGAAATTTGGATATTCTAATGTCCAGTTCTAGATTCTGTCAATGGAAATTAAGTTCGAATTACATTAATTTGACGCAACAGATGCTGAGGAGAACTTTTTGCTGAAGTGTAGGAGTTTGTGAGAAATAACAAATCAAACGCATTTCTACAAACAGGATTTAGAATAACCCAAAGGTGGAGATGGCCGAGTTGGTCTAAGGCGCCAGATTAAGGTTCTGGTCCGAAAGGGCGTGGGTTCAAATCCCACTCTCCACAGTTCATTATTAATTTTTTCTTCTTTCAAAATTTTGTCGTTTTCTTCCTTTTGCCTTCTAATTCTTTTCTTTTCATCTGATATTTTGTGGTCAATCGCTCGTTAAAAGCTAGAATCTGCTGGTGTAAGCGCAGGAACTCCAAGGATGAGAACGAGAAGGTTTTCTCCTTCCCTTCCCTTTGCTTTTCCCCCCAACAGAAAGCCTGCTCTTCCACATCACCTCACAGTAAGCACCAACTTTAAAATTGACTTCACCAAGAATGAGAAGAAAAAGAAATGTTACAAACAAATTCGACTTATTGATTAGAATTTAACTCTTCTCATTTTTATATTCTTTTGTTTAATCAGGTTTTTATGTTAATAATGGCGGCCGCGAGTTTGAGTTTCAATCTGGTAGGAGCATTCGAAGGACTATCCTTTGGTTCGAGCTCGTCCTCTTCCTTTTCAAGAGGCGACTTTGGCTCGATTCACAAAGGAAAAAGCTTCTCGCTTTCTTTTCCGGTGAAATCGCTGCTGACTATTGAGTCGGCCCACAAGAAAGGAGCTGGAAGCACGAAGAACGGCAGAGATTCGCCGGGGCAGAGGCTCGGAGTGAAAATCTTCGGCGATCAAGTCGCCAAGCCTGGCTCCATTATTGTTCGCCAACGTGGCACCACGGTTTGAACTTTAAAGTATATTCAACCTCACTTCAATTCTTAAATATTCTAGTGATGTTAGTGTTGTTGAAATAAACAGCGTGCCCTTTTGGTTCTAAGAGTTTGTAATTTTACTGCTGTATTCTGCATTTACTAAGCATTAACTTAAGGGACATCAATGGCCCATCAATCGTCATTGCAAAATGGCTTCCTGGGATCAGAAAAACCCCGACTGCTTTATCCGCTTTGAGCAGTCCGAAAGTAACCCATAATGTGAACTATGCAATGTTAAGCTTATAGTTTGGTTAAGCATCTCACTCATGTTTCCAATCATATATGCAGTTTCATCCAGGGAAGAATGTTGGACTCGGCAGGGATCATACAATCTTCTCCTTGATAGATGGGCTAGTCAAATTTGAGAAGTTTGGACCTGATAAGAAAAAGGTTACCTTCATGACCCTGCAAATTTTTCAGTTTTAGCAAGAAAGAACCCGTGATAGCTTATATATAGCTTGCTAAAATATGCAGATAAGCGTTTATCCACGCACTGTGCAACCAGAAAATCCAAATAGTTATAGTGCGCGAAAGAGAGAGTCCTTTAGATTACAACGTGAAGGTAGAAGAGCAAGAAAAGAAGGCACTGTGGCTGAGCCACGGCTGGTACTTGCTTCTTCAGCTGCTGCTGAAGCCTCTGAAGACAGTCCAGCTTGCTGATCAACTGGGAAATTTGCCTTTTGCACTGTATACACTATAGAATCGTGAGCAAACCATATTAAGGTCCCCAAAACTGTTATCAACCAAGTCCATTTTGAGCTTAAAGAATTCCTGTTATCTTTCATATGTTTCTGGTGAAAGGTCATCTTCTCTCTTTTTGAATGGCTCGAGGGACGAAAGCAAGACCACGAGTGTGGCGGCGGCCAAAACTGATTGATGAAGGAGAATCTGAAGTGCTTAGTTTTGAGACTGCTGAAACAAGATTGTCAATGTTTTCTTCATCCACTTGCATTGCAGCTGAGGCATCTGCTGTCTTGTGCAATGCTTGTTTACGCTGGACTTTCTGCCTGTGTTTTTTTGATGGTCTGGCCTTCTTGAAGAACTCGAATGAAGAAGGGAATTTATGCTTGTCAACCAAATGCTGCTGCCGGCTCTTGTAGCTCTTCAGCTTCACATCACAGCCTTCAACAAGGCATTCATACTACAATACAACACCATATGAATTTTCACAAGAAATATTCCAAGACGGCATACAATTAATTGCCCAACAGCAGAGGCAGAGCCAATCAGAAATAAAAAATAAAAAAAAAGAAGAATGGAACAAGGAAGAAGACACCCTGTGATTGCAGGAGAAGTATTATTAAACACAAATGTCATAGGGTGACTGTAAGAATACTACCAGTGAAAAATCTAAACAATTATTTGCCAAGGCTAATGAAATCTTTTAATCTGGACTATAATAGTGAAAAACCTTTGATGGTATAAATTCCTCGTAGGGAATAGACAGCTAGCCCTAAATGCCAAAGTACCGACTCAAAGAATTCAGAATTCAATTCAAGAACTTACCATAGCAAACCCACGGGCAACTTTCGCTTGAAAGAAAGAATCATGCGCTTCAGATACATGTATACTGAGTAGGCGTGACGTTGGATATACCCGTGAGCAGACTGAACAAGATGCCATGTGGCGTGCATTATAGTGATCTTCGAAGTCCTCCAAAGATTTCAGGGATGCTCCACAACCAACAATCGGGCAAAACACTTCACTGACCAGAAACAATTTTTAGAGGTAAAATGGATTAGACGACAATTTTGCCAACAATATATAAGATACTGCAAAAAGAATAATGTAGAAGGGCAACAGGCTTTTCAGCGGCAAGCTACAGATGCACAAAGGTTCCACACTTTTACTCAAACTTCAGATTTGACTTTGAATGCCAAAAAATTAACTATAACATTGAGAACAAGCCAAAAATTCCTAGCAAATAAGTGTGTCCATACATGCCTGATAATTACATGAAATAAGGAAAAGCCGAGACCATGTAAAGGCTGTATGCATACACCATCATTTGTGGCATTATAGCATTTGATAATTCAAGATGCTAAAAAGTACTGGGCACAAATAAACAAGTAGAGTGTTGATACCCTCTTCCCCATTCTTCGACACCTTCTATCTGTTGCTTTTCTTCTTCTGTTAATTCCAAGGCTACCTAAAGAACAAACAGTTTATGATAATAGAAATTGTACTCAGCAAAATAAATAAAGAAGCACAAAAGGAAAGGAAGTTTGCATCATCAGGTGAATACCGAAGAATAAATCACAAAGCTGTGGGTCAATTCACTCAAACAATGTGAAAACACGCAAAAGAAACACTCATGATTGTCTATAAAGCAAGCAAAAGCTACTTCCTATCTCCAAGTTTTGAGTGAAGTATAAATGGAGAACTAAAACATGTTAGCCAGAAGATAGAAATGACAAAGACAAGATCCAGATAATAAAAACTTAGTTTTCCAAAAACCTAACAACCAGACTAACCTGCAAAGCATTAACCCACCGAATGCAATGCTTTGTCTCTGATTTACATAGCATCCCCTCAGACAAGCATGCTATTCTATCATCATTCATTCAAAAACTTCGAAATGAACAATGATTTCAATACCAGTGTGGCAGGAATTCTTATATTTAAGGTCTTAAATGAACACCATCACCTCATTCTGCAGACATTACTTTTCTTGCTCTGGTACTAAGGTGTTAAACACAATGGTCACTGAGTTTGAAGCTTATTCATTCTACCTTCATAGAAAACAAGATGTCTTTGCTTGCCCTATATTATCATCATCAAGTAATCATGATTCTTTGCCAACTTAAACGGACAGTTTACCAGATGGAAGGATTTTATTGTACAAAGATGAACAAAAGTACAAATGTTTTCTTCCAGAAATTAAGCATCCACATCTAACATTCAGCACAAATTGAAACCTCCAACTTTTGGATCTCAATCTCACTGTCACATAAGAACTTTCTTTCCGTGGTTAGCTAACTTTAACAATGTTCTTTCTCCGCCAAAGATTGATCAGGCACCTTCTTGTTTTTTCCAGAAAAAAAATAGCAGCAGCAGCAGAGAAGTAAGTTCAAATATGCTCTAATACACATAAAATGAATTTAAGCCATCATAAAAGTTCTCATGATATTATCACTTTTGCCAGTCCAAACAAATCCACTACTTCCTCGAATTTGAAAAAGTACATAGATAAATATACAAAAAATTACTCTAAAGAAAATCACTCAATCAACTCCAACCTCCACACCGTACAAGCCACTCAAAAACCGTATCCAACAAGCTAGAACAAATCGGAGAGTAAAATCTCCATGAATCAATTATATAGCTACAAAATGAAACTAACCATACTATATTGAGAATAAACAAGTGTTCTACCTGTTTGGCGAGGAGTTCTCTCTCTATGTTACCAGCCGCGAAGAAGGGAGCATCCGCTACAAAACGCCGCCGTACCGGCGTCCAGTAAGGAAAATTCAAGCCGTTTCCACTCTCTTCCACATCCATAGCCATTTTTTCCACTTTTCTGGAATTTGAAATTACACGCACTCTCGTCTCGAGCAGACTCACTCCCGTGGGTTTCACAAAAAATTTACATATTTCAAGTTGCTTCTGGGCCCAAAAGCCCACTTCAAAACGGCAACGTTGGGCTCCTTTTGTCCATAATTTAGAAACCTTGTGGACTGAACTCCTGTTGGGTTAACACATAATATTTGGGCTTCTCCAGTCCAACAAAAATTCATGGGCTCCCTGTACTCCCACTCATTACCTTAGGACCTGTTTGGTTTCATTCCCATAGTCCTTTTTTGCATTTTCTATTATTTCAAAAATAAAACACATCGTTTTTTACATTTTTTCACTCAACATTATTTTTATTTTCATTTTCAAAACACATTCTCCAATAACTTATATATCTTTTCCCAATAACATGTATATCTTCTCTCTTTACTCCTTATATCTATCTTTCTCTACCTACAATCTATAAAAAACCAGCGTAATTACTTTTTTTTAAACAATTCATCCAAATATAAATTCATTTTCAACACATTTCCACTAACTAATTTTTCAAATTTTAAAAATGATGAAAAATAAAAAATGAAACCTAACGGGGGCCTTCGCACAATCCTGATTCTTTTTTCCATCTTGTGATATATATATATATATATATATATATAGCATAAATTCTTTTCATCCAGCCTTCCTATGGATAATAATGTATATAGCTATCTTGTGACATAGGGAGGGAAAAAAAATGATGATAACATAGTTATAAATTGATTAGGGAGTGTGCAAATTGACGTTGCACTTGGGCTTTCAATAAGTTCAAAATTGCTATAAATTGACATGGGTGGTATTTGATTAGTTATAAATCATCACAAGTTGCCAGCTCTCCATGTTTAATCCATTTTAATTATGAACAGTCCAAACGCGGTTTGGGTCACTCTCCAAGTTGTGGCAATAAACAATTGCCAAATTTTGGATAAATAAATATTAAAATTAGATCCTCTGAAATAAATATTGTTGATATACTAAGCAATAAAATTAAAAGATAATCTCCAAGGTATAATTATTGTTAAAGTTCAATTAATTAAGTAGTGAAGAACATCATCGAAATTGATTCGTTCCTTAAGAACAATTTTTTAATATAAGTCATTTATCAATTGATCGTGTGATAAAATAAAAAATAATAGTATTTTTTTAGTAGGGTCTATTTCTTTGCTACATATTTCCTTGATTATGTAGTGCTTCAATTATTTAAGACCCAGAAAAGGAAAATCAGTTGAAAAAGCTTCTTAAGGCCATATAAGGCTTTGGCCTATAGACAAATAATTGAACACCGTGAATAAGCAGCCAACCAATCATTTTCCAGTTCAAGTTCATGAATCAAACTCACCAACAAATCAAGCTAAATACATGAAATTCTGAGAATTTTCAGCTTGGACATTACTGGAATCCATGGCAGGTTGGATTTCCTTAAAACACAAAACGTATTAATATTTTTAGTAATAAATTATTGCACAAGTTTGACAATGGGGACAAAACAGTGGCGTATGGGAATAAACAAGAGACAAATTCTTGTTTTCTCCATCTGGAAACGCTGAGTTGGTAATAGGATGGAGTTTGTTACCATGTCATTATCACTTTGTCAAACTAAAGCAGCGTTGGCAATGGAGACAAAAAAATTATTAATATTAGACCTGGAAACAATCTCAGTTGAGCGTTTCAAGACTTAGAATATTAACATCAATTGGGAATATTAGAGTTTGATTGAGTCAAGTGAAAGCTCTACCTGCAAAACCTGTAAGATGGATTAAAAGCAAATCTTGGATTATAGATAGTATAAATCAAGGTAGAAAAAACTTGTAATATGTAAGCTCAATATCATTCTTTTACCTCAGATGATTGTGGTAATCTTAGTGTTGGTGCATTTTATTGGTGGAAAACTTGTACAAGTTGCTTATCATACATCACCTTCCAAGTAAACCCTCCAGGCTCCCGCCTGGGACCAAGTACAACTACCTTATTATAACGTAATTTTTTTTTTCTTCCCTGGAGTCATCGTCCTGTTGCCATATTCTAGTGATCTGTCAATATATATTACAGCAAGTTTGGACATCCTGTTCTAGCACAGAGAGGGAGAGAGAGAGAGAGATGGAGAAATACTGTAGAAGTTTGTGTTTGTTGATAATGCTCATACTTATGATGAGAGGAGCGGGCCAACTGGTGGAGAATTTTTATAGTTCAAGTTGTCCAAACGTGGAAGGAATCGTCCGGCAGGTTGTGCAGGGAAAGATAAACCAGACATTTGTTACGATTCCAGCCACTGTTCGTCTGTTTTTCCATGACTGCTTTGTTGAGGTATTGTATTCCACAGCTTCTGTTTGGTTTCTCGGAATTGTTTTGACAAGAATTTGGTCTTGATGAGATTTCTAAGTTGACTATTAGTTAGTTGCCAATATAGAAGCCCAACAAATGGTACAATCACACAATATAAAACACTTGAAATCATGTCCACATATGAACCTAAGCATATAAGCATGGTTCTTTTTCATTATTTAAAGGCTTTCTATAGCCATTAAACTGCCAAGAAACCAAGTTTTTCAAGAACTTACGAACATGAGTTCTATTATGGGGAAACTGACTTGGTTTTACTTGTGATCATGGGATGACTTGAAAGACTATAGAACAGATATCACATGTTGTGGCATAACTAAATTGACTGCTGTTCTTCGCTTGATTAATGCAGCCGGATTCATTTGACAAATTACTGTTATGGCTGGTTTGTAGGGATGTGATGGCTCTATTCTTATTGCTTCACCAAATAATGATGCCGAAAAGGATGCCCAAGATAATCTGTCCCTAGCAGGAGATGGCTTCGATACTGTTGTTAAGGCAAAACAAGCAGTAGAGGCCCAATGCCCTGGCGTAGTATCTTGTGCAGACATTTTAGCTATTGCCGCCAGAGATGTTGTATTCCTGGTAATCATAATTGCCTTTTTCACTTCATCTGTTCCTGAGATATTCTCTTCACAATCTAAAACTTCTTATTATTTTATTTGTTCCAGGCAGGAGGCCCGTCATACAATGTAGAATTGGGAAGACGGGATGGGCTCATTTCTCAAGCTTCTCGGGTCGCTGGAAACTTACCAGAGCCAGATTTCAATCTCGCCCAACTTGACACCATCTTTGCAAAGAATAATCTGTCCCAGATTGATATGATAGCACTATCAGGATGTCACACCGTTGGTTTTTCCCACTGCAGCCGTTTTGCAAACAGAATCTACTCGTTTTCTCCTTCCAACCCCGTTGACCCAACCCTGGATCCAACCTATGCACAGCAGTTGATGCAAGAATGTCCTCAGAATGTTGACCCCAGAATAGCTATAAACATGGATCCTGTTACTCCACGAATATTTGACAATGTCTACTTTCAGAATCTGGTTGGAGGGAAAGGGTTGTTTACCTCTGATCAGGTGCTGTTTACAGATCCAGCATCTCAACCAACAGTTCTGGATTTTGCCAGAAACTCTGGTGACTTTAATGGAGCGTTTATTATAGCAATGACGAAGCTTGGCAGGGTTGGCGTAAAAACTGGCAATCAAGGAGAAATACGAAGGGATTGCTCAGCATTTAATTCATAAAGTTGTACTTAATTCACACAGACATTGTTGCCTGATAGGAATACCTAAAGAATAATGTGAAATAAGAATTGTGGATACAATTTCCAGCAGTAACGTGTAATAAGCCTGAGCAACTAAGTGTATTGCTACAGTATACATTAATATCTTCATAGTAAGAACATGTTGTTGTAGTAAACTCTTGCCTGCATTTTCAGTGAACTAAAATCAGGGACAAATAATCTGAAACATCAGTAACCATAAAACAGAGCCCCAAGAGGTAACAAAACAAACCAAAAGTTATTTTCATTTAGCAATCTGTACTAAGAGATCAAAATTTTGTCAAAAAATTTCAAAAGGTTCAAAGAATGGAAAATATGAAGATACAGCATCGAACAAATCTCACTTAGCCACCAGATGGTGTTTGGAAGAAAATAAATATCCCACTAAAACAATCAGAAAGAGTATTCTGCATACATACAATCGCCAGATTGCTGCTTGCTCCTAATCTAATAGGAGGATTTAGTTACACTCCCGTTGCTTCTGAGCTATGGTGCAGAAATACAAACAGCCAAGGTAACTGAAAACATCAACAACCTTGAACAAATTGCAGACAAAGATCTTCTATCGATCTGTAAATCACGAATGCCATCTGAGTCAGAATTCTTTTAACTTACATCCGAGATCTTCCATATAGGTGAGCATAGACTGTCTTTGTTCGATACACAAGAATCATGCTTAAAACAACTGCAACGATGCAGAGTCCAGACATGATGATGGAAGTTAAGAAGAAGCAAATGGAGCCTTCACACTTCAGGGGATCATCAAGAAAGACAAAGTTCGAAAAAGAAGATAATAAACTGCGTTGGCCCTGATGGCGCCCATGTGCTTGTTTCTCTGCCTCTCTGTCGTATATGCTACTAGCAATGAGACCCGAGAATACTAAAGAACCAGCAGGGTTTGCTAGAGTGAGAAAATTGTATAAAGCTCCAAATTTTTTCAACCCAAACAACTCTGAGGCAGCGGCCGGCACTATTGCCCAGTGTGCCCCATAGCCAAGCCCAACAAGAAGAGTTCCCAAGTACATTGCCCCGGGCCAACCCATAGCAAAGAAGAAATGTCCAACTGCCATTATTATTTGGGCACCAGCCATGGCTACTGGCCTTGGATATGCATAATCCCTGTTTCACAGTATGATAAATTTTGTGAGGAAGAATTGATCTGTATGATGAAAATTGAAGGATATATAGTAGACAAAGCATCTGGAATCCATACCTGACAATTTTCTCAGAGAAGTAGCCACCCCCTATGCGGCCTAGGAAGTTCCAAATGCTGATCATGGAAACAAATACATGCGTATTGTTATACCCCAAGGACTGGCTCATCTGACCCAAATTATCAATTACGGTCAAACCAGAACCAGAGCCTAACAGAAGAGAGAAAAATATAAGCCAAAAATCTGCCTTTATCAATGCCTCCATCAAAGTGAAGTCCTCTCCTCTATGTGGCCTTCTTTTCTTGATCCTCACTGCTCCTTCTGCAGCTGCTTGGGCTAGTTTTGCCTGAAGTTGAGCAATTCTTTTTTGCCTCTCCAAAGCTGGAAGCAAATCTACTTCTTTTGGCTTTTCATCTTCGATTTCACTAAATATGATATCTTGGCCATCATCTTCAGATTTACTTGGCCCTTGTTTCTGTGACTCTGGTAGAAGTGCCTCTTCTGCTGATGTTCTTGGCTCCCGAGAGAAACTCAATGTGAGAGGGATGACAATGGGAATCAACAAAAGGAAAAATAAAATCACTGTCAGGATTGTAATAACAGTGTGGCTTAAATCAACTAGATCTTCTACAAGCATGACTCCCATCAAATAAGATGCCAAAACAACGCATATGCTGTAAATAATTGAGAAACTAAACCCATCAGATGATCTTATTTGTTTGTGACCTCCAACAGGCCTGACTATGAACATTAGAGCAATGACCACCATTGTTGGCCCAACTGCAACCATAAATATCAGTGAAGCATGGTCTGGAGAATGCATCACTGCATATATCTGAGTCAAAATGGCACCACCCAACCCAGCAAAACCCTTAAGTATTCCCACAACAGGGCCACGGTTTTTGGGAAAGTTTTGCACACAAGAGACTAGTGCTGCTGTGTTGAAGTAGGTCTCACCATTTGTTCCTATAAAGATAAGAACACACATCTGCATATAAAAGTGATAGATTAGCAAAAATTGGTAGAGAATGAGGGGAAAAGTCAAGTTTTGATGGCTTCCAACACCAAATCAATGATCATCTAAAATTAAAAAGGGCACCATCTTATGGCAAATTGACTGAAATATCAGCCCTTTGATGATAACATTAGCTAAATTAAACAGTTTTGGTGTGACATTAGATAATTAGTAGCAAGAAAGGCAAAGCAAGCACTTAAGTTCGTATTTACAGAATTTAAGGAATAAGTCTTTTTGCAGGAATCAACATTACCTGGTGCCAAGGGAAATAGGAAACATTAGTTTATTCCTAATTTTCATGGAAAGAGAACTAAAGAAAAGAAAGTGACACTTTTCCTGCATTATGTGAAGTATCTTTAGAGCACATCTGAATTTCGTGTGATGATTGTCCTCTGAATGTAATTGTCAATTTACAAGAAAAAGAAAAACTACACACCACCTTTAGACCAATACTCATATTTTATCCCACCAGCTTGAGCTTCTGGAAAGAAAAGTTCAAACCATCATCCATCTGACCTCTTCCCAAGTCAAAAAATATGAAAAATGAAAAAAAATGCTTGAAAGTTTCAAAATAAGGTAGAATTCAGAATCTACTGCAGTCCATCTAAAGTTGGAATCCTAAGACGTTGGAAAGCAAAGAGATTTTCAATTAAGCACAAGACTGAATACATATAATCCTTAAGCAAAAAAGTTGGTTTTACTGGAAGAGACCAGTAAAAATATTTTTAGCACAGGAGGACGGAACCCAGAAGCAGCAGAACTTCAGAATACACGAGAGCATATTGCACACCTCAAACTCAAAACAATTCAAGAAAGAAAACTGAAGGCTGAAACTAAAAATTCTAAGGTCCTAACTCCTAAGCATACGATGTTAAAATAAGACCTTTAAGCCAACCTCAGCTGATCATATTCATCGTATCAAAATCTGGAAAAGATCATTAATCAACACTTCCCGATCATATCAAATAAGAAATCCATTTGCAAATAACAGCAATATCGACCAAAAGTAGTCGCAAGTCAATGAATCATAAAGCTTAAAAAATGATGAAAATCAATAGAATGAAATACGATACTCACAGCCCATAATGGCAAAACAGGGGCTCTTCCCGTGACAACAAGCCAAACCCAACCATATCCAACAAAATTCTGAATGGCACCAATAAGAAGAGCACCCCACAATGGCAAAATCTCAGACAAACTACCAGCCAAGAATCCAACGCTGTCACCTAAATCTTTGGCCACCCCCAACCTCGCAACCTGCCTTTGATTATAGTTTAAAGAACTCTTGATCGTTGGCGAAATGCTGCCAAACAAATACCCAATTCCAGCACAAGATTGTATCCACATTGCAGCCACGAAAACTAGCCATCTATTATTGAAGAATGAAGAAAGCCTCTCGCTGAGACAACCCATCCTTGATTTCTTTGACAACTTTCGTGTCAATCTCAAGTTTTGTGATTTTCTTCCTTGTTTTCCTCCTGCAAAATGGGGTGTGGGACTTGGATATACCTTTTGGGGAAAAACAAAAACACCAAAAGGCAAAATTTGATTTGATTTCCTATGCTGGGCTGCGTTTTCTGGTTACCTTTTATAATAGGTTGGAGCAATGACGATGATGTAATAATATGGTAAAACTGCGGTGGCCATGGCACAGTTCTTTCTTGGGCACCTGATGGCGGACACAATGATACACACGCCATATACGTAACTGAATTAAATAATATAATTTCCGACTGTATTAATTCAAGCAACCTCAACTTTTCAAACTGCATTATTTCCTTCCTTGGTCATGAAATTTTAAATAAGAATAACACATGCAAAAGTTGTTAATTTTATTGAAAGAAATCTTATTTTAACACATAAAAACAAAAATAATAAAAAATGAATTTGGACCAGAGAAAAATATTAAAGTTTTTTGAATTATATCTTGACAAAACCTAACGTGCTCAGTTAGCTATTCGAGTCGATTTTATTTTATTCATTTAAAGGGATAAATTGATCATACTCTAAGTTATTGTTGGACGCTCGAAGGGTAATTGGACCTAAATACTAAACAAAAAGCTAAGATATTGGCGTTTTTTTCATTTGTACATACTTCATCGCTCAATCGAAATTTTTCTCCGCTTCTACCACACTACCGTTTATAATTTTCACCGTCTATCTAAAATAGAACAATGAAATTTAATTGCGGACAGTCACATACATACGCTTTATGTCCAATCACTATTAAAAATGATTCCAAGAAAAATCCATCAACAATCAATTCAATATGGGTCTTAAAATCAAATGAATATGAGAAGGAATAGACAAATAATCAATAATAGGTGCAGTGGCATTTATAAAGTAGCACTGAGGTAAACATGTATAAATTTTTATATGTGGATGATTAAGACCTTGACATTAATCTAATGATCTATGTAATGAATTGTTTCGGGCCTTTACTTTCTCTTAGTTTAATGAAGGACCATTTTGGTATTTTCAGCTGTTCTCTGCATCACATGGACTTCTGGGTTGTTCATAGTTCTAAATTCGAATAAGCTTGAGATCTTTGTCTGAATGCTTTAAAAAGAGCTGCTGCCCCTTCTGTGTGTAGTAGTATAGGGCAGAATAACTATTTTGTTTTTTTTTATCTTTTCTTGGCATCCATTTGCACAATCGGACACATAGACGGAGCCGCATGGGGTTGGTAAGGGCAGCCGCCTGTCAAAATATTAAAATTTTATTTTTCATATTAAAATTTTTAAAATATTATATTTGTCCTTCTTAAAATATTAAAACTATATTAAAAATTTTTAAATATCATACTTTTGCCCCCTCAAAATATTAAAAATTTTATTTTTTATATTAAAAATTTTTAAATATTATAATTTTGCCATCCTCAAATTATAAATTTATCTATCCTTTTATTGAAAATATGTTTTTTTACCTCATTGTATTTTTATATATATAATAAAAAAAATTATATTTTTAATAATTCATAATTTTATCTCCCATAAAAAAAATTCTGACTCCGTCCTCGACAGCGCGGCATTAATAAGAAACAGATGCTATTGGGGCCCAATCTTTTTTTTTTTTCAAATTATTTTTTAACTAGTGGAGGTGTAAATGTATAAATAAGAATTTCGATCATGTGAACCGTCCAGGAAAGTTGATGGATCCATTGAATACTTAATAAACATCAACGGAAGAGGAAAGCTGGAATCCCATAATAAGCCCACCTTTATCCTCCAAATCAAGAAAAGGAAACACTTAACCGATTTTGCACTTTTTTTTTATCATTTTAGTCAAAGTAAGACCTATATTATTAATGTTTAATATGATAATGACTTCACTAATTAATTAAATAATAATTTTTTTATAATAGAAGTCCCATAATAATTGAATTAATAAATTCTCGGCTAAACATAATTGGAAGGATCAAGTTGATTGATTATTAACCTTCCACTAAAATATTAATTTCAATCTAGTAAAGATTGATATCTATATATGCTATTGATTATTGAAGAATTTTTGCTGACAATATATTTGATGAGGTTAAAAGTCGTTTATAGTAAAAATGGTGGTATTTGGGCTAATTCGACCAGGAAAGTCGAATAATTTAATTATTGTATTTCTCGAGGTTTGAGATATGCAACAACAGCACATGTTAAACTAGCTGATGTGTTCCGGCAAAAGCACTCCAACACTCAAGTTAATTCTGGTCGAAAGAGGATAATCGAACATAATATTAGGAGTTTATAGTGTGTTTTGCATTACTTCAGTTAATTTAACGTGTGTTGTTGTTTCAGATCTCAAACCTCGAAAATTACAATAATTGGATCGTTCGATCTTTTGGTCGAATTAGCTCAAACACTATCATTTTCACAATAAACGACTTTCGACGTTATCAACACTCGACAGCTTTAACGGTTTATTCGTATTACCAGTCGAGAATCCATATCATGAAGCAAAAAATAATAATAAATGTGTGATTTTAACATTTAATTAAAATTTTCCGATTTACCTTCTTCAATCCTAAGATTACATCATTGTCTAATATGTGTAACTTTACAACAACGTTAGAGTGGATGTATATATTACTTGAACAAACTGGCATTACCGTTGACAAGCAAAGTGATAGATCAAGTCATCATTAGACAACACATAAGTTGCTAATCACACTAATCCCAGAAAGCGTGGGCCTCTTATATCCCGCACGCCTTTGAACTTTGAACGAAAAGGGTAAAAGCGTGCATAAGGTCGCAATTTACTTCATTTTCCTTATCTCTTCTTTTTCGGACATTAAAAGTTACTTTTAATGTACTCTAATTACTGCATAGTAGCATAGAATTGGAAAGTCTTCACTTGGGCATATAATGTCGAATCCAAACTGCAAAACGGGCACGATGAAGTTAGTGCGTACTCATACTCAAAGTGGTCTTTTACTTTTTTCACTCTGCAGATATTCTATCTTCTTCCAACATGGGGAACAAGGGTCCAAGAACACAATCCAACCTATGGTTGAACTTGAGACACTTTGCTGACCAACATTGACAGTGGCAACATTTGCTTTTATACGAGATTAAGAGGGTGTGTGGGTCACCTAATAAGTCCCTTAAAATATTTTATAACGTGTTTGAGAATTTATAAGATGTTAAAAAGTATTTAGTAAATCTTTTTTTAAATAAATGCTTATACGCTTCTAAAATACGATGTTAAAAGCTTATAATTTTTTTTTAAAAAATGTAAGGAGTTCCAAATTTATTTTGAAAATTTTAATAAGCTCTCTTAATTTTAATTATTTTAATTACAAAATTATTATTACTATTGTCTTGTAAGCTCTCTAAAATCTTACTTTATCTTAACACTTTAAAAGCTTATTTTAAAAAAAATATTTTATAAAATGTAGGAGCTTATAAGACCTTTTTAATTTGCTTAGCCAAACACCCTCTAAGAGGACATTGGAGTAAGTTTATTTAAAAGAATATTTTATAAAATATTAAATTTTACTTTTAAAAATAAATTATTAAAATACTTGAATAAAATTAGCTTATAAAATGTCAGTAATGACAGATTAGTAATTTTAAAATAAAAGGAGTTTATTAATATTTCAAAAATAAGCTACATCTCAATACTTTTTTTAACAAAATTTTAAGATCCCAATATCTTATTTTAAATTTTTATAAATTAAATTTTGAAAAAAATTAACCAAATAATTTCAAACATCTTGCACGCTCTTAAACACCTTAGAAGAAGTTTATTATAAACCATATTATCTAATTTAAAAAATAATACTTCCATTTAATTACTTCTACTAGCTTCAAAGTCACAATTAAAAGCATCTATCTATAATAAATTCAATTCTAGTATGATCCTAGGTTAAATCCATGTCTATTAGATGAATAATTTAATAAAAGAAAAGGGTTCAAATTAAACTAATAGTTGGATATTTTTAATCAAAATGCATTATAAGCTGTCCCAAAAGAAATATCAAACAATATATATTATTTTGCTTTTAACATATATACTTTGAAATAATTTTTTTTTTATAATATATCAATTTAGATCATCTATTTTATTTCATATTCCATATTCTGAAATGCACCGATTTAAATCATTCTGAAAGCTGATCTCGCTGGGTACTATTTTTGGCCTATACTATATATGCAACCATTACTTGTCTTTATCCATGATGTTTTCTTGTGCTCTCTCTCTCTCTCAGACACACACACACACTGTTATTGGTTCTTATCCAATTAGTCCCATTCAAGTGGGCATTGAGGTTTAATTAATTAATTAATTAATTAATACATGAGATGCATTGGTGGGGTGGCTATAAATTTTGTAATTAGGTCTCTGTCAAATCTCTAATAAGATGCTAAAAAGATTATTGGTCTGTGTAATCCAAGTAATTAACTGCATATTCTTGCTTAAAATAGCTTAAGGTGGGCCGGGCCCAACCAACGCCGATGCTTAATTAACTATACAATTTGTTTTAAGCGAAAAAATATACTATTTATTGCGCTTTATCTCGCTCTCTCTCTCTAAAACAATTAAAGTTGGATTAGACTCACTCATGCTTTTGGGGATGTGAAAACCTTTTTTGTGAATCAACCCACCTCAATAGTTGTTCATTCGAATTGCTTCTCATGTAGAGTCGGTATGTCCGAGTGGTCAAGGAGACAGACTTGAAATCTGTTGGGCTCCGCCCGCGCAGGTTCGAATCCTGCTGCCGACGTTTTTGCCCACCAAATTGCCGTCGGGTTCGGGGTTCGGGGTTCGCTTCTGCTTTCACATCAGCCAAAATCATGTTTATTTATCTATTCTCTTTTCCCCCATCTTCAGTCTTCATATTGGGACCCAAAAAGATTGTGTGTGATCACGTTTCCCTTTCTTCTTCTTAATTGGCCTTAAGGAACAGGACAGGAATGTGTGATGTATGCATACGGACCCCGATGTTGATAAGTGCTTTTTTCTATCTTTCTTCTTCTTTTTCTTTTCCAAATCGTGTTCGTTTCTATGACAAAATGACATGAAGTAAGTATCTGGGCCACTGCCGCTTGGCCCAATCTTGGAACTCGGTGTCTTTGCCGCGGGCGTTTGGTCCAAATCAAGAAGTTGGGTCGTTTAGACCACGGTTGGAGTTAAGGCCCGTCCGAAAATAAGGATGGGTATTAGCTAATATGAAGCCAATAACATGTCGTGAGCTGGTCATTCATCTTGTTTATTGTAAATAATAACTCTGGACATTTTAGGGATATGTTCGCTGGGCTTGTATCCATGCAACTCCATTATTTTCTCGTCATATTTGGAGAAGTTTAGAATTTTGAATCCTAAAGACAGCATTTCACCTAGAATTTCATTGCACAGGATAGATCATCTTTTCTGTAAATTTGACTCTCACTATATAACTTCTAACCAACACAAATTTTCTAATTGATTAAAAGAAAATTTTTCTATAGACAAAACCCAATGATGTTGTTAATTTGAACTTCTTCTTTTGATTGAACTTTAATGGTTGGATTGGGTGGGTCACATCACTATTAACATTATACAAGAAATAACGTTAAAGTCCCAAGGTCAAGTCAGCGAGTATTTTGGAAGTAGAATATTGGAAACAAAGAAGGAAGAATAAAGTTTTATAAGTTAAGAGAACATGTTTCCAAATTGTCTAGTGGCATCAGTCTCTTTTATTATATGAGAGGTCTTCAGTTTAAACTTGAATTAACTTCTTTGTGCACTTTATGTACATTTAACAGTGTAGTGTATAATATAGTAAAAATATAAAAGTATGTTATTTACAATGTTCTCTTAACAAATAAAAAAGGGAAATCGCTAGCTGTCCTCGCGTTATTAGCTTCGTATTAGCCAACACCCAGTGTAATTTTCAAGCGGGCCTTAATTTGAATCCCGATCAAAGCGACCCAATCTCTTGATTTGGGCCAAAAGTCCTGATCTAAAAGTAATTTATCTTCATGTAAGAGTGTAAAGTGCAAAAACATGTTATTTGAAGGGGTGGATTGCAATTTAATTTGATTCATATACTTCCAGAACATTTCACTCCCAATGGAGCCCACGTCGACTGGGCTCCCACAAATGCATTAGCGTATTTTTCCAGCAAACAAAAGAAAATGATAATAAATTCAAAATATGTAAAAGTCATCAATCCTCATAATTCACATACCATTACGCTCTCAGGGTGCCATTTCTGACGTCTGTGAAAAAAAGGAGAGAAACAGAGGAGCCGACGCTAAACCAAATCCGAACCCGTCAAAATGGATCCAGACGCAGTGGCGAAGGCTTTCGTAGAGCATTACTACTCAACTTTCGATGCGAATCGGGCCGGGCTCGCGAATCTGTATCAAGAGGGATCCATGTTGACCTTCGAGGGGCAGAAAATAATGGGATCCCAAAACATCGTGGCGAAGCTCACCGGCCTGCCGTTTCAGCAGTGTCAGCATCACATCACCACCGTTGATTGCCAGCCCTCGGGCCCCGCAGGCGGGATGCTAGTTTTTGTCTCCGGCAATCTCCAGCTCGCTGGCGAGCAACATGCGCTGAAGTTCAGCCAGGTATTTTATCGATCACCGGTTTGATTTGCTTTGTGTGCATTTATGATTTTGCATAAACCTCAAATAGAGATATGATTATTAGCCAATCTGGGATTTGTCTATCAAATAGAGATATGATTAGTAGCCAATCTGGGATTTGTCTAAGTATTTAGCTTCTGATGCTCGATTAGAATTAGTGTTCGATTGGCTGGCTTGCATTTAGTTTCTGCTGATCTGCAATTTATTGGTTGGAAAATAACTTGGTTGAACTAGCAGATGATGTTTGTCAAACTGCTATTATTATATCATAATATTGATTAATACGCATTTCTGAACACAGTGAGACTCATGCGGATGGAATTGTAGTGGTAAATGATGCATCTGCATGTGCTACACTGTCCGATAGAGAACTGTTCTTGGATGTGGATGAGTTAGTTGGATTTATTATGGACGGCCCAAATTTAAGGCCACTTTTTAGTGATACATTTTCCTTTTTAAATTATAAGTCAAATAAGTATTCTTGCCAATTTTTAAAATATTGAAGAATAAAGCGTTCTCTTAGTTCGATTAGTTGTATGACTGGATGTTAGTATCTATGATTACCAATCCAGGGCAAACCAAGATAAGGTTTGTTTTTTTGACAAAGAGGATTGTTTCTGCTTTTATGTGTTGCAAAATGTGCTGAGCATTACTTGGAATAAGGTTTGATAAGTTGCTGTTCTTGTTGGGGCAAAAAATTCTAACCGGCAGCAGGCATTAGCTTCCTGCACATACCCTTACTATTAGGATGCTAATGTCCCAAGCGTGCAGTATAGGAGTCATGGCTGGAAAACCAGTATTCTGATGTACTACTTTGGTTAGTCATTTTTGGTAGCTGCAATTGACTGAACATATGCTGTGTATTGGCATCGAAACTTTGGAGTTGAACCCTTGTTACTGAGAAGTTTAATTGTGGGAAGATGCTGTTCTTAATTGCTTGAGTTGGTATCTGCACGTGTATAGATTAATGTTCAGTCCCATTCAATTTCTTTTTTGCTTCTGTTGACAAGTTTGCTGCTATAAAAGAAAGTGGATTAGAATGACACCAACTTCCTGGAAGATCATTTTTCCCTACTTCTTACCTAAAAGGCGATGATGTTGTTATGTTTTCTTCTCCATTTTTCTTTAGTAAAATTTGTGCACGTACCAGTTTCTTTTGTGTGTTTTGGGGGTGGGGGGTTGAAATATGGAATTTGAATATTTGGTCCTGGATTTTTACTGTTACAGTTTTCTGTTTTACTTTGCATGTTGAATGCCCAAATGGGTGGTGACTCAAGGTCATCTTTTTCTGCTCATCATTCACATAATTGCAACTGATTTCAAGATCTCCGGATGATAATAAACATTTGATATAGTTATCTTCTCACCTCCTTTCTCCTAAATTTTCGTTGAACAGATGTTCCACTTGATGCCAACACCACAAGGAAGCTTCTATGTGTTAAATGACATTTTCCGCTTGAATTATGCCTGATTGGCAGTGACAGGAACTCAAAGTTGACTGGGGATGTAATTAGCTGGTCAGAATCGGCCGTGCATATTGAAGTTAATATGCAGTTGGGGATCCAAAGATGTCAATTTAGATTCATTTGCTTGGCTGTTTGCTTATTCATTTTGTTGGTTATTGTGAAAATTCCAGACTGGAATCCCAGTTGAGATGGGGTGAATTTGATTGCAAGGACCATCTAAATCTGTTTGGAATCTGTTGGGATTGAAGTGATGTTCCACCCACTTTCCAGTTGGTAATGTATTGCATAACTATTCGGAGACAAAATGATTTCTTTTGCCTCTAAATTCCAAACAATTTGATTAAGGATTAGTGTATAAAGCTAAGGTCATTTGTTCAAATTGCTATTCATTTCGAAGCTGCATCGGGCATTCTTATCTCTCTCTGCCGAGCGGATTATTAACGTCACCCATGAACCTGAGTATTTCAATTGTCATCCCAAGGTTTTGACATAACGAAGTACCCATTAGCAGGACGCTTGAGGGTGTGCGTAGTCTCTTTGAAACCCAATTGGGTGACGCAGCTCTTTGCTACGATAGAAAATGTCCTGCCTTTTCTGTAATTGTATGCTTCGCACTCCACGCTTCATCCTTAGTTTGGCCAAGCTTGCAATTCAAACTTCAAACTCAATAGAGAACCCCATTGCTTAATCTTCGAGGGATATGCTTAAAAAGTAGGCAGCAACAGAATATCAATCTCCTAAGCACCCGTTTGGTTTTGTTTCTAAAATTTATTTTTATTTTATTCTAAAAATAAAAAGCTATCAATTTTTTTTCTATTTTTATAGATGTTTTTATTCTCAATATATTTTTCCATGGACACTATTACAAAATTTCTTCATTTTCACATTTTATTTCTCATATTCTCATTTGTATGATCTTTAATACAAAACACTATAATATTCAAATATAATTTATTTTTAATTCTACACAATTATTTTTTTTTAAATAAAATATTCAAACAACATATATTTTTAAATTCACACGTATAATTATTTTTTCATTATTTTTTATTAAAAAATAGAAATACCTCGAAAAACAAAACAAAGTGGGTCTAAGCAATTCACAAGATACCAAATTCAGTAATAGTTGTTAACGTGATTTTTAGTTATGTGTGATTAGTAG
>JACGDI010002507.1:99481-123278 GCA_014898725.1 Jacaranda copaia | reverse complement strand
CCCCCCCCCCCCTCAGTTGATCACTTATTCCACCTACAGATCGTAGGGCATTGAATTGAACCCAGTGTGCGCATAAAACATTGCCTTTAATTTGTCTTAAAGTGCCATTACATTCACGGAGATCCTCAACTAGTTCGTATGGAGAGACTAGCCAGCTTAGTAAAAAGGCTTCAAGAGGAGTGTAAGTTATGACTCATCAATTTACACATGTGGCTTGTTCGGAGGCATTATGAGGGCTTTGTTGATTCTTAAAAACATGTTCAGAATAGCTGTGGGGTTACCATGAAATTCATGGGGAAGGTATTTAAGATATATGTACCTGGGAAATATTTTGTTCTTCACTGCCTTTTGACCATACTTTCTCCAGCGATATCGATCATCAAGAATATCAACTTGGCTTCTTGTTTGGAATGCATATGTGGGCATTCTTATATTTTTTTCACTGTTCTTGCCGGTCCTGACAGATGATTTCATCACTTACCACAGCCACAAGGCCCGCACTTCTCCTCAGCATCATAAGACGCATATTTTGCTTCTGCTATAGGGAAATGAGTTTCCCTTTTGAGCGCCATAAATCCATCTGAGTTTCTGTCATTCATTATATAAAATGTTAATCATTACGTCTGGGCCAGATTGAGCTGGTATCCTCGTAGATGGATTGAAGAAAAGCTTAGGATGAAATATTTTCCATTGAAAGATTTTGTAGAAATGAATATAATGGAGAAGAACAATTGAAAGTTAAAAATGTGCCAAATTTACCAACCCTATGTTTAGAAGATTGGAAGGGACCAAATAAGGTTTGAAGGCACATATCCCCTTAAGGTGTCAAATTTGACAAGTTTAATGAGGCAACTCAGACTCAAATGATTCAAACAAACGACAGTGTGAATCTTCTAGGCCTAACTAAAAACTGGGCCTGGCCTGCATCCACAATTATGGTTGTTGCAGTCATACTACCGCGACCCATCACTAATCAAGCAAATGACTGTTGAAGCCAACATAAAGCCGTTGATGCATTGGAGCAGCTTCATTCACCAATTTCTCTGCCCTCTCCTTCCCCACCGTCACAGGGAACTCATCATTAAGATGCAAGCCACAAGCTATTGCGTTAACCCTTATATGATACTTCCCTATCTCCGATGCTAATCCCTACCAAAAATAAACATCATCCATAACAAGCGAATATTATATCAAAATTTACTTGTACTAAAAATTTATAACTAGAAACTATTGGCAACTGCGCGGAGTTAAAAATTTATTTTCCATGCTCGGATTTCAATTCGACAAGACTAAATGCAAATATAGCATTAGCTGCAATGTAAATATTTTTAACAGAAGTACTTATTACATTCAACAGAAATAGCTTTAGTTCTTGACATTAATGTATCCGGCGTTATCAGCAACAGATGAAATTCTTGAACAGAAAAACCAGCAAACAAATAGAGCAGTATCATCCATTACTCCATTACATTCATTTCAAAGGACACAGACAGGAGAGACTTCTATTTTTATTTTTGTCTACCCTCTTTAACTAAATTCACACTCAACATGAAATACTTAAGCAAACTACACAGTGACACTTGAAGATCAGGATGAGGGCTTCTTCCTTTTGCTTCCAATGTTTCTGCTCCTACAGCTCCAACACCAAGTCTATAGAGCAGATTCCAAAGAAAAAACAGACAACCCAAAAAAGAGTTAGGCAAGTGAACTTTGTAAAGATGGAATGAGGGTAATATCTGTATTTTAGATAAATTTCAGCTTACAATCGGAATCTGTTTTAATCCAATGCCCTCGATCTATTGGTGAAGCACCTTTGCAGATTCCAGTCCATGATAGTTTCATGGTGTTCTTTTTACTCTTTTTGCCGTCCGATTGATCAAACTTGTTATTTCCAATGCTTTTCTTCTTTCCCTTTGACAGCTTAAAGAACTGTTTTTCAGTCATCTCCTCAGGGTAAACCTTCTTGTGGAACATTTTAAGAAGACGCTGAATTCACCACATCATAAAAGTGCAAACTTTAATTACCATAATGGATTCCCATTTTCTGAAAAGTGAAGACTCTAGACTCTGCAATTTCTTTCATTTCTAACTCTCTGTTTTTCTTTTTCCTTTTTTAATCTTTTGATAATTAACTCCCAGTTTTCATGTAAGTTGGTCAAGTGAGACTTGCTTTCCCTTCAGGAAGTATATAAAATTTAGCTTTGACTACAGAAGTTATAAGAACCAACTGAGGCCCTTGTTGAAGACTTCGTGGATCATATGTTTATGCAGCATGTTCTGGGTTAGAAAGAGAGACAGAGAACATTATCTACTACACACTCAACTGCATGAAATGAAACAAGTACGCTGGCATAGTTCAATTTATCGCTTATAAAATTCCAAAAGCATTTTCTTTGAATCAATATAAATATTAGCGAGAAATATGAATTACAAAGGCAAAATCTTGCTTTTAGTGTGATAATAACAGTGTCTACAGATTGTGGAAGATATATTTTCGTCTGAATAAAGCATGATGTTTATGATATTTTTGCTTGCTAGAATAAATTGTGAGTGCATCTAAAAGTCAAAAAAAACCAAGAAACTCAACTTAGTTTAGAAAGATAAGGTACTAGAAGGTCTTTTAGAGAAAGATTAAACAGACCTTAGAGAGTTTTTTCTTAGCTGGATTGGATGCAGCAGCATCATTATCCGAAGCATCGGTGTAGCTGTTTGATGAGGAATGAAACTTCTTTGCCACCTTCTTCATGAAATGGGCCACATTTCTTGTCCTAGCTTGTTGTTCTGCTCCTTCACATTTCTTTACAGGAGGATCATCATGGACTATGTTGCTCTTCTTAAAGAGCTCTCCAAGGGATGTCCTCTCTTTCTTTACCTCTTTTTCTGTCTCAGTTAGTTCAACAGAAGATGCAAAGAGATAATCTTGTAGAGGGCAAACCACCATGTGCATGTGGCCTTCAGAATCTGCTCCTTCATTGGGCTTATAACCAAGGGTTATTACGCTTGCATGGCTACTCCTTTGAGACATGTCATTGTCAATCTCTGCCTCTTCAGCTTCAAGAAACTTCTCCAACTCATAGTTTATCAGATTGAGATCATTTTCTGTTATCTCTATCTGTTGATCAGTAAAATTCTCAATTGGCAGGGGAAGTGTTGGCGTTGGGGGGTCTGTATTGAGTAGTTCCAAACCAAAAGTGCCAATTGAGAGAAAGTCAAAAGGTTCATATGATTCCTCTTGGTATAGAACTTCAGCTTTGCTGGCTGAAGATTTTTTGCATTTGATGTTTGAGTTTGACATATAGTAATTTTGGTCATCAGACAGTGCCTGTACTGAGAAACAAGTGGAAGAGTTTCCTGAAATCAGAAAAGAAATTATAGTTTCATTAGCAACAGTTACCTAAACTTCTTTGTGCACTCTCTTGCGTGGGAAGAATTTATTTTAAAATGCAAATTTATTTTGAACTTGATCAAAGATAGAAAATGGTGTCCCTTACGGAAGTTACCTATCCCAGAATTCTTCATTGGCTCTATGTTATTCTGCATTAGCTTACGGTGCATCCAACCTAGTAACTGCATCAAAAGATACAAGTTAGCAATATTGCATCATACTACTGCTTGTCATTCCCAAGTTTAGAAGAGTTAATTTGCACTGACCGTCATCCTGAACTTTCTAACGAAAGTTGGATCAGAGATGCCTATCTGAGAAAAGGGGTTTCAACCTTGAGAGTGATGTCAAACAGAGGAATCAATATTCAATATTAAAAAGGGGAAACTTAAAGAATTATAAAGGGAGTGAATGAAGGTTTCTTTTCATCCTGTTGTTCACAAATGGAAAGCCTTGGGGCGTGGGGGGTGTGGGGAGGGTCTGTCTAAGATGGGGCTGAGCAGAGAAGAACACTGAGAAAGTTACAAGACTGTGGTTGGACAACTTCTGTCAACAATGTATCAATTTGGGAAGTGGGCTTCAGATCCACGTATGGATGATGCTACATTTGCCATGAACATATGTCTTTCTTGGGAGTTGGTGACTTAATTTGTGCCCTAATGATGTAGACTTAATTAGCCAAATAATCTTGCACATCAAAACACGTCTATCATGCCATAATTGTAACTGATGACTTGATCAGCATCATGTCTCTGTATGTTATTGCGTACAAGTTGTGTGAGATGTAGAAAATATGTCTCTACGATGGCATTATCTATGGCCCATTGCTGGCTGCGGAAGATTTTTTTTTTTAAATCCAATTCCCTTTTCCAGTGCGAAACTGAGCAAATGTAGCGCATTAAGAGGTTATTTGCAGACCAACATGAGCCCTTAACACTTCTTTGTCCCCCTGTTGGTGTAGTTTGCTTTAAATTATATATGTTGCCAATGTTCTTTTGTGTATGCATATGCTATTAGTTAGAAAACGGTTCAATTATATGGCAATCAATCAAGCTTTTTTGAATGCTATCTCTTTCTTTTTCTTGCCTTTCATCCCGTCAAAATATATGCAAAAGCGTTTGGACTGGTATGCTTAACCATGCTTAGACAGCTTATCATGTTATGCTATACTCATTATCGAACAAATATTAACTGCTATTGGGGGATTGCCAATTAGTCATATCTTGCTGTTACATTATAGTGAATCTTGAAAGATAGATTAGACGTATATAATAGTTTTTTAGACTTCAAATAATTAGCACATACAGAAAAAGAGAGATAGATACTGCCAGACTATATGGTTCTAGTTTTCTGTTGCCCACTGGCACTGCAATTATCATTCCTCTGGATCAGAATTAACTTGGGCAATCAAGAAAATCCTACTGTGTCAAAATTCAGTTGATAAGTATAAAACTCCTTGTATGTGTTCCAACAATGGAGAGGGTTCCCCACCCTACCAACCCACAGGGAATGATAAAACTAACTAATGTGATATTGCTCAGGCCTCAGCATATAATTGTCAGTGTGAAGTTGTGAATTGTGATTTGTCCATTATTGCGGCGGTGGAGTTGATGAGACAAATTTGCCTGGGTTAGTGAAAACAGCAAGGTTGCTGCTTTTCGATTTTCTGTTGGAGAAACGACTAAAAGAGAAACCCAGCAAAATCCATACAAACACAAACATCCAGCAATTTCATCCATCAAATACTCAGAGATTCTGGAGTCACTCAGAGATCAGATCCTCATAATACAGATGTATATATAATTAGCAAGGAGTGGTTCCCATGGCCTGTCGACAATCTGCTTTTACTATATTTATATCATACATACACTGTAAGGTTGGTCCAAAGCCATGTCCAAAACAGGGAGATCAAATGATTGGGCCAGATTCTCCCACTGCTGTCAGGCCTACGAAAGAAGCACGTTTACCAAATTAACTGTACGGTAACAGTTTAGAGTCCATTCAGCAGATATTTCTCAGAACCAAGATATAAATTCTTTGCGCCTGGATGCGCCTGACAGGGCTACAGGTTTCATATTTGCATTGGTGATGGAATAACGAGAAATACTACTTTTCTTGGGGGCAACAATTCCAACAACTAAGTTTGAACGAGTGGGGCTGTTTTGTCTGCATGATGGGAAGCGCATGCTGCAACTAATACAATGTCCTATATATCCAACCACATTATTACGTACCAGCACTAAACTATATTCCCAAATACATACTAAAGTTGCGACTAGCGGATCTTTGCATCAATCACATTTTTCTTTGAGCTTAATTAATGCTGCTATTTTATTTTATTTCTTTACACATCTATATATAGCTCATTCATTAGGAATGGAACCCAAATATTGAAATATGTATTCTCACATCTCTTTCGTTAGAAATTTCCTTCTAACCATGATTGCTGGCGGGAATTGATGATGTCTTGATGCTGAAAAAAATGGTTGAAATTAAGGGTTTGTCTCCGTCATGTAGATTTTTCCACAGAAAAAAATTTACATAGGAATTTTTTGAATTTTAATCAATATATGTAATTGCTGCGTAGTTGCTCGGCAGTTAATGGTGGGGGCGTTCAGTCATTAGAACGGGCTAACTTTAGTTAGATTGTTTATAAACAAATCACTTCCTATTTAGTAAAAGATAATGAACTATCAGGAATTTATTCTATATTTACGTTGTTTTCCTCGAGCTGGTTAATGAAAATTTCATGTTCTTGAATTTGTTTCAGACTTTTTTGTTTTAAAAAAAATCTACACACATTTTCCTAATTTCAATGTGGAGTACTATAGAATCTAAAAATCTCAGTTCACAGGTGATATATACCCTTCCAAATTCCAATATACACGGAAGGTGGGGCTGCTCAATAAACACTGCAAACTGCAAACATGACCCACTGAAATGGTATCTCCAAATATCCAGCAGAGATATCTTCTTTTGAGACCTAAAAGAATTGGAAGGCCACCTTTTCTTTTCTGTTCTTTCTTCTAATTCCATTAATTATGCTAATCTTTATTCACTTTTTATATATCTTTCTTTTGTTTAACATATCTTGCAGGATGGATGATGAAGCTAGAGTGGGTTTAAAGTAACCCCACACACAGTCCCACTCATTGCCTGCCAGGTGTTCTCTTGCTGCCCATAACCACTCCACGCCACTCCAATTTCATATTTTTGTTGAGTTTCTTACAAAAGATGGCATCGGAAACTGCGGTTGGTTTACCACAGTGGCATGCAAGCTAATTCAATTTTTTAATTTTTCCAAATATGAACAAAGGTCTATCTATACTATATAGTCATTCATATGGCTATTAACTTAAAGATATCTGCAGATTCAAAGAGAATTTAACTAACACCGATGGAATTATTTCATAAATAATCTTCATTGTTTGTTACACATTTCAGTGCCTGTTGGACTTTTCTTTTCTTTTCTTTTTTGCCCTTTTGATGTTAGATTCAATGCTGTGCAGCAGAATTGAAAACAAGTGGAAGTCTCGTCCAAATCAAAAGTAGTCAAAAGTCAAAACCCGGAACAGAGTAACGTAAATGATGCCCCATTAAACCCGGATCCAATTTTTTTTGACAAAGATCCTATTTCCTGCCTTGGGATTTCAAAGATTTATTGACTTTTCTGTCTTTCACATTCCTTTCCCTTTGCTAAAAACAGCGAAAAACTGGATCAATCAGAGCAGCACTTGAACGTTTCCTGCTTTCCCCCACTTTTTTTCCTCTAGTCACCTCACAGTGACACACTTTATTATGATGCTTCATATTTTACTGTAAGTTTTTGACAAGGAAAAAGAAAACAGGAAAATCTTTTCTTGATGGATCCCAAGAACTCGAAGCAGCCGCAGGATCAGACGGCAAGATTATTAAGCCTTCCTCAGTCATCAGCTCCCAAGAACCGTGACAACATCCGGGTAAACAGGCCAGCTCAGATTGGGATGGGTGAAAAACAAGAATCCAAGAAACTGGCCTTGGCACCTAAGAGAATTTCTATAAAAGATAGACATACAAAAGTTGAAGGCAGAGGGAGGAGAATAAGGATGCCAGCTCTCTCTGCTGCAAGAATCTTTCAGCTGACTAGAGAATTAGGCCACAAATCTGATGGGGAAACTATTCAGTGGTTGCTACAACAGGCTGAACCATCTATAATTGCAGCCACTGGGACTGGTACTATACCTGCCTCTGCTTTAGCAGCAGCAGGAGGCTCTATTTCCCAACAGGGCAGCTCTATTTCATCAGGGGTTCACCAGAAGATTGATGATTTAGTTGTTAATATGGGGGGTGGTGGGAGTTGGGGGAGGGCCCCTTGGCCTGTGATTGGTGGGAATATGGGTAGACCCCATGTGGGTTTAACTTCGGGATTATGGACCCCTCCGACTGTTGGTGGATTTGGATTTCAGTCATCATCATCCTCCGATACAAGTTACCTGCAAAAGATTGGATTCTCTGGGTTTGACTTGCCATCAGGGAATATAGGGCCTATGAGTTTTACCTCAATTTTGGGTGCCACCACCCAACAGCTTCCGGGATTGGAGCTAGGGCTATCACAAGATGGTTGTGTTGGGGTTTTGAGTCCTCAGGGATTCAGCCAGATTTATCAGCAGATGGGGCAGGCTAGAGTGGTGCAGCAGCCGCAGCCATCCTCTGAGGATAATTCTCAAGAATCAGGACGGTAGCTTGCTTTGCAAGAATTGGAAAGAGCATGAAAATAACCCAAAAAAAGGGGAAAAAAGAAAAATGGGAAGTCGTATTTTTTGGGTGGATGTTGTGGATGATTGATTTTTTAGTGTATAATTTCTAAAGGAATAGACATGCTCAACCTTTAATCGGGAATGAATTTGCGTTTGCCATCTTTTGTTTCCTTGCATAAAAGCTTCATCCTATTCTTCATATACTGGGCACTAGGTTCCTTAATCTTGTTTTCTTTGCTACAACTTAATTTTTTCTCGAGTAAATTGCCGAGGTTTTAGGTGTTTTTGCAATTATAGAATTGCTTCCGCCCTGAATGTAATTATGGTGGAACTATTCTGATTTCCGACCAATTAGTTTGGACTTGGGCTTACTCTGTGTTGTCACAGGAGCCTCCTCAAGTAGTAGAATGAGAGACCAAAATATCCATTATGGCTAACATTTTGCAAGAACTATAGACACTTCCAAGCTTTTATCCGCAATTTCATGCACAAGCTAGAGAGATGGACAAGAGTTTTGGCCATTGAATTTTATTTGTTGAATGGAGGATCTTATAAGCTCAATCCAGAGCCTGGAATTTGTTTTGTTGCAGGGTTTACACATTTGGAACCATCAGAGGGCTTCCTGCCAAACTAGTCCTAGAAATCATATGTGATTAATTAACCTTAGTCTCCATCAGTATCAGAACTCAAGGATTAACTTCTTGAAGTTTTTTTTCTGCCAAACACTAAAATTATACATCAAATTGAAGCATAAGTAGCTTGCTTATACTACAAATGTCTTAAATTCCTCGCTACATGATTTTGAACTGTGATGCTTAAACGGCCATGAACTGTTGGGCGGACCATAGTAGCTTGCTTACACTACAAAAAATATCAAACAACTGAAAGGGTGGGGATAGGATGCTAAAGCTATACAGGAAACGTGGGCCGAAAGACGACATCGGTTTTCAAGTATTCACATAATTCAACCTAAATTAACCAGCACAAGTAAAAAGCAGCAAGCTGGAATATTCCAGCTAGCTGCCTAAGAGGTGAGGTGTCCATTATAATGAATCTAGCTTTTGATGCCCATTCGCAAGGCAGGCAAGGCATTTCTAGCATGCCGATCGAAAAGCAAAAGTGAAAAAGTAATTCAAGTGAAACAAAGACTTAAACAGCAAATTAAAACAACTCAATCTGAATTGAAGATGATGAAAGAAGAAAGATTGAGGGATATAAATCAAATATATATGTCGTTGTCGTTGTCATTGCGGATCCAGAGGATATGATGAAAACATAATTTTCCCATGCACGCGTGCATGCATGTAATATGGGCATGCACAAATTAACCATCAAATTGTCTCCATTTCCATTTAATGTATTAATGCTGCAGAATAGCATGAAGAAAGAGAGAGGTTGAATAGAAAGGCTCCCCATACAATTATCCTTTTCGATCGGTGCATGCGGGAGGCAGTTGTCTATCTTTAGAATTAGAATATTACATATTCTGCTTCCAATTCAGATGCCGGGCCAGCAACTGTCTTAGCTGCTGGGAGTACTAGTCAGTAGGAGGATCTGAGGATGCATGCCTCTGTTTTTTCATAGTACATACACTTTGGGCTTCGTCATAAATTAAACTAGGCCCAAGTGTGTGGAGTTCTCACTGTATTCTGAATTGGGCTAGCTGGTGCTAGTTTGTGCATGAATGGTACTACTACCAAAACAACTTGGTTTGGCCTGCAGAACGTAAAAGGAATCGTGGAAAAAAGTACATTCAATTCATAAAGTGAGAATATTATTTCGTGGTCCCTACTGGTCAGCATGCATTGTTAGTCCAATCAGTACAGCTTAGGTAGATGTATGAAATGGACAAGTGTTTGACTAAAGGGTTTCTAGAAAAAAATATCCAATTATTAAAGTGCAACACACTGTTTGGTTTGTGTCCCAATAGGAATTCTTAAGATTATTGCAATCCGCCTATGTGATATGGCCTTGAAATGTTTTGGGGCCACTTCACCATTCCTACAGTGTAAGGCCACTGAAAATATTCTTCATGGGTAGAGTCGGTTGACCCTATATACTTTATTCATGCATCTTTAGGTCAAAAAAAGAAGTGTGGAATTAATCAAATGATGATGAGAATTTGCGAACAGTACGTATATGTACACATATCCGGATATATTCTTCAATTCCTATCCCGGCCCCTTTCCACAGATACATATTCCGTTCCACCTCTTAATTTCTTGAAGAATATTTTCTCTCATTCTAATGATTAACAAATAATTTCTTCTCTCTTTGTTCTTTTTCCTGTTTAAACTTGGTAAGAGAAATATACATATATATACATATTAATGAGATTGAAAGTAGTTAATAGTGAAAAGAATGGTGTTTGGATTAATCTGATTAGAGAGGTTGAATAATCCAACAGCTATATTTTTTGAAGTTTGAAATCTACAACAGCAGCAAGCGTTAAACTAATCGAGGTGTCCCCAACGAAGGCATTCGATACTCAAGTTAGTTCTGGTCGAAAAAGAATAATCAAACAGAATATTTGGAGCTTATAGTGTATTTGACATTACTTAGAGTGTGGCTGACAATGAGGTATTTATAGACTTCCTTTGGTATGTAATATGTCGAAGGTATCCCTATCAGGTGTAAAGGGTTCTTGTCCTTGCTAGGGGATTAATGGTCATTTTCGATCCTAACACTATTCCAAATGACTTCATCTTTTGCTTTCATCATACTTTTTATGATGAACAGTCCTGTCAAAGATGGTGGCAGAAACTGTACCGATTGTCACACGCCAGTAATACGGAAGCATGCTACTTGTCAGAACATTAAATGCGGCAAGGATACGAGTCAATGCTGGAGTGAGCTTGAAGCGTTCAGTTGAATATGGTAAAAAATAGTACGTTTGACTAGACGGTTGTTGTCGAGTGATATAACCTACTCGGGCCCAGAAGTGATATATGTTAAGTGGATCTACTGTGAGCTTATTGGATTATCCCATATCATACATTTATCTACCAGCGTGCATTGTTTAAATATGGGTTAATTTATGAGTCTTCACTTTATTTTAAGCTAATTTTCTTTAATTGAAAAATATAAAACACAATACAATAAATTAAAATGTATGTGTATCAAGAGATCATTATGACGCACTCTAGATAAAATTTTATAATGATGAAAATCTCAAAGTTTTAAAATCAAAGCTTCCTCAAATACTCTAACATAGTTTTCAGACGATTGGATCATATATATATAGTCCACAAATTAAACTAATGAGTTGATAAAAATTGACAAGTGAAAATCAACGAAAGCTTTCTATTTTTCAAGTCAATATGCTTCATTTTTTTGTGAAATTATATACTTGATTATTTAAATAAATATTTAAATTCGAAGATTCAGAAAAAAAGAGAATATTTGATAGGTCAACACGTCCTAAAATTTGTACTTGAATATTTTTTGTAATTTTTGTAAGAATATATTTCATACTGTTTCTTACCAATAATTGTAACTCAATTAAAAATAATAATATTATGAATTTTCGAATCTTTTAAAAAAGAAGAAGAAGAAGAAGAAGAAAAGAAAAACATCAAACAACTTTTTGTATCCAGAAGTTTGTCACGCGGTTTTTTAATAATTGTCGTCCATAAATTACTTACTTAAACGGTCCCATCTAAAATGGCAAATAACTGCTACATAAATAAATAAGATCCCAAAATAATTATTATTAATAACAATAGCTTGGGCAGGGGCAGGGGCAGGGGCAGCATGATGTTGGCGCTCGGGTGAATTTAATCTAACATCCATTTCAGGCACAGAGAAGCTGCCACGTCGCAAAAGGCCGCTTTGTTTTTGGGCAACTTTTAAGTCCACGGCGAATTTACTGCGTCTGCCGCTTTCCTCACTTCACTCTGTCTCTCTCTCACTCTCACTCTCACTCCCTGAGATATTATCTGCTAATATTCTTCCTCAGTTATTGGAGAAGACTTTGTTTTACATCGCATGCCTCCTTGAAAGTGTTTCTTTCCAACTCTTGTCTACACCTCAGAAAAGGAAGAATTTCCTGAAATGTTTGAGAAATTTGAAGAAAGGGAAGATGAGTTTGCCAAGCTTATTAGGAGAATTAATCCACCCAGGTTTCTTTTACCCTTTTCCTCAAGTTTTGCTTATTCTGATTCATTTACTTTTTCTTCTTCTTCTTCTTCATTTTTTTTTGAGTTTTTTTATTTTTAATTTTTTGCCTTTGCGAGTTGTTTGTTACTTACTGATTTTAGTTGCAAAGAAGCTGTGATCTTGGTTCTTTTGAAAGTTTACTTTTCCTGTACTTTCTTGTTGTGTAATATGTTTCTGTATGTTTTCTGAGTGAATTTTGATTGTCGAACGATAATGAAAACAGCCTTGGAAAATTTGTGTTTGATTCGAATTCAGAGCTTAAAATTGGCAAATTCTGCTTAATTTTACAAGTAATAATTTGAAGCTTTCCTAGCTTACCTGAGTCATGTTTGATTAGAATTCAGAGGTTAAAATTAGGAGATTCTGCGAAATTTGAATATTTCCTAATTTGTCGAGATGTCAAACCTAATTCCAGTATGCTTTCTCACTTTGTGCCTTGTTTTCTTCTTTATAACGTGATTTTCCGATTTCATTTCTATGAACTGAGGATGTCAACTTTTCTGATTTTCTTCTGCTGAACTTATTTTTTATTATTCTTATGAAATTTATAGCTGGAGTTGCTTAGTTATTGCTTCTTGTTGCAGGGTTGTAATTGACAATGATTCTTGTGAGGATGCAACTATAGTACAGGTGTGCCTCTTTCCGTCTTGATTGGCATTAAGTGATTTGTTTAATCATTCACTTTTGGAACCTGGATAAGGTTCTTTTATTTATCTTGATCCATGTTCTGCAAATTTTTATTGGTGAATGGCTTTTATTTTGTTTAGGTTGACAGTGTCAATAAGCATGGAATTCTCCTTGAAGTTGTCCAAGTACTAACAGACTTGAAACTAGTGATAACAAAAGCATACATTTCGTCTGATGGTGGTTGGTTCATGGATGGTAAGCTTGTTGCATGAAGAAAAAAAAATTTAACATTGCAACCATGGATTGGCTGGGGATAGGGGGAGACTGGGTGGTTGAAATATGTTTGACTTCAATAAAGGTTTTCACTATTTTTCACATTTTAGTTTAATTGAATTTTGGTACAGTGTTCAACGTGATTGACGGTAATGGAAAGAAAATTATAGACCAACAGCTCATCAGTTATATCCAGAAGGTATAATTTCTATTTGGTTTTTTCCTTCTATTGAATCCTGAACGCTTTGCATTGCACTGATTCTCCAGATCAAGCATCGGAAAGATAACCATTGAAATGCATGAACCATTAGTTACCAGTCTCGTTTATTCTAGTGCAAACAAAAAGGAAAAGTAATTCTCATCATGTTAATTTTACCTCAGGAATCCATTTTATATCCAAAAAATAGAAATTTCATAGCATTCTCTTCATCAGTTGTGACTAAATCTTATTGTTGCATCAAATCATTTTCTTTACTAAAGGATGAAGGATATGTCTAATCAAGTCCTTGAGAATTTGTGCAATAAAACATCTTTGTGGCTAATTGGATAAGTGTAAGAATAAAAGAACCTTGTCACACAAACCCCTTTTAAATTGTTCTGTCCGCACATGATTTTTGTACTTATATTCCGGTCAAATATCTCAACGGAACTCATGGGTTACACATTTTATATTTCTTTGTTCTCTGCAATGGTTTTACTGTAATACAGCTGCAGTTTGGTGCCTTGGAATGAAATCTAATGCCGTTAATTTTCATGCCTCTTATAACTATTTGCAGAGACTTGAAAGCAATGATGATTTGGTACCTTCTTTGAAAGAGATGGTTGGATTATTGCCGTCGGAAGAGCACACCTGCATTGAACTAGCAGGAACAGACAGGCCAGGTTTATTATCTGAAGTTTGTGCTGTCCTTACTGATCTCCACTGCAATGTAGTAAATGCTGAGATATGGACGCACAATGCAAGAGCTGCAGCTGTGGTTCATGTAACTGACGACGCCACAGGTGGTGCAATTGGGGACTTAAAACGCCTTGCAAAGATAAAGGAGCTACTGTGCAATGTTCTTAAGGGAAAAAATGATCTGAAGACTGCAAAAATGACACTTTCACCTCCTGGAGTTACTCACCGTGAAAGAAGATTACACCAGATTATGTTTGCTGATCGGGATTATGAAAAGGTTGAAGGATCAGAAGGGGGTGGAATTCAAGACAAGAATTCCAGACCTCTTGTGATTGTATCAGACTGTGCTGAAAAGGATTATACAGTCATCACAATGAGATCAAAAGATCGACCTAAGCTGTTATTTGATATTGTCTGCACTCTAACTGACATGCAGTACGTTGTCTTTCATGGGGTAGTCCACACAGGGAGAACAGAAGCCTATCAGGTCTAATTTCTTTATCATCAAATGCAAAATCTGTGTGAGAACTGGATTTTCCTGTGCACTGAAAATGAATTATTATAGTAAATTTCTTGCCTTTTGTCCAAGCTATAATCAGCTGACAATATGAATATCTCATTTCTGTTCAAATCAATAGGAATATTACATACGTCATGTTGATGGAGTTCCTGTAAGCTCGGAAGCTGAACGAGAACGTGTCATGCAATGTCTAGAAGCAGCCATCGAAAGGCGAGGCTTTGAGGTATAGTTGCTAATACTACAAAACATGTGTATCTTAATAAGTATACTGATTGTAATGTTGTACTGTAATCCTTGTTTTTTGCAGGGACTCGAGTTGGAATTATGCGCCGAGGACAGAGTTGGATTATTATCCGATATCACGAGGATCTTTAGGGAAAACAGCCTGTGCGTCAAAAGAGCAGTAATCTCAACCAAGGGTGGGAAAGCCAGGGATACTTTTTATGTCACAGATGTGACGGGCAACCCAGTTGACCCTAGCAAAGTTGACTCCATTCGCAGACAGATTGGACAAGGTACTTTGCATGTCAAATGGAACTCAAATTCTTCAGTTAAATCACCTCAGGAGAAAAAAATTAGCTTCCTTTTGGGGAGCTTGTTCAAGGCTCGAACTTTACCCAGTTTCTTGATTAAATCCTACTCTTGACTAGTGTTCATTAGTAATTGTCCATGTGAGTAATGCCATCGTACAAGGAGGAGAAAATTTGTGAAGGACTAAGAATACCGTAAACTAGGTATCTGTGTCTTGCAAATAGAATACAAGAATCCACCCTATACTGTGAATATGTTATAAGGGTCTCATCTAGTTATGTTCTGTAAATAAACTGTGCATAGCAGCAACAAATCCCGGGCGTACTGTAGAGGCAAACTATGTACAAAGAGTATTCTACAAAAAAATGTACATATATTGTGTGTAGGCGGATAACGTTCGTGTCATAGCATACAGCATTTGGATGTTGGCTACTGTTTTGAATATTGAACAGCATACAGCATTTGGATGCTGGCTACTGTTTTGAATATTGAACAGTATAGCATTGTTATGCGTATAATTCAAATATCTAGCTTTTTCCTCAGAATTGGGAAACCCATTTAGCTTCAGAGGTTAATACCTTAAGTTTCGCACTTTGAAATGCACAAAAGAATGAATAACCAGCACTACACTGAAATGGTGAAAGCTGTACAGTCAATGAAGTTCCTATCAAACATTAATGAGTTCCGACTACCAAAAACCATTAAAAAGTTGCAAATTATCCACACGTGAATTTTAGCTTCTAACAGCCAAATGGAGCTCCCACATTTTTTAGAATGAACAATTTTCAGGAACGCAAGAAGACAGATCAAAGCAAAGACAGATCATCATAGGACCACTAAACAAAACACAGCAACTACAAGAAACCGTAGAAATTGGCAAAACCAGCAGGAGCTTAGACAACAATCTGGATTAATGTCATCTATCCAAAGTACAAGTAGTAACCAAAGAAAGCAGGATTTAGATAGCAGAAGATAAATGTAAACAAAAAACAAGTCTAATCTGAATCTTGGAATAATAAGGACATATGATAATCCTCATATTTGCTTCTACCACTAATAGAAAAATGCAACAAGCTTTTAAGTCAACCTCTGAGCAGCTTCCTTGGCAAGAAGTCTCTCTTTTGCCTTGGTCCTGGCCTGGGATTTTGAGCCCATAACACCACCTCCCCATTTCTTCCTGGTCTCATCATATTTATCGTTGAAGTTGGCCTATAGTGATATAAGAAAGAAAGCTTGTTAGATTTCCCCTCAAACATTAATGATCAGGTTTTATAAATCTAGCATAGCAAAGCTGTTAAACATCAAGATTCCAGCTTGTGAATAACAGTACCTTGATAGCTTCCAGGATCTTGCTGAACTCAAGCTTGTCTTCATTCTTCACAGAGGTCAAGCACAAAACAGAGGCAATCTTCTTATGGACAATCTGCAAATAGACCACACATATAAAATAAAAAAATAAAAAATTGATATATTTGCCTAAGAGATTGCTATGATTCAATTCTAAAGACCAAGCGGCTAAGGACCACTTACAGTTCCCAACCTAGCCTTTCCCTTCACGATACAATAAGGGATCTCCATTTTCCTGCATAGAGCAGGGAGCCATACAACTAACTCAATTGGATCCACATCATGTGCAATGACCACCAACTGAGCTTTATTCTGCAAAGGGAGTTTTGGTTGCATTTATTATCTGGATATGAAAGAAAGAGCAAGTTATGTGAATCAGTATAAAATCCAAACCTGCTCAATAAGGTAGGTCACATGGTTGAGACCATATTTAACCACAATAGGCTTCTTGACCTCAGGAGTTTTTCCTTCAGCCTCAGCCTGGGCTCTTTTCAAAAGACGCTCTTTCTTTTGAGCTCTATCCTCTGGCCTGTATTTGAGAAGCATCTTGAAGAGGCTTGTCGCTGCATGTTAAAAAGGAAATTAATATAACTAAATGAACTCAAGAATATATTTCTGGAAGGAAAAAGCGGTGTTGATGATTTACTTCAAACCAATGGTGGATGAACAGCAGACATTGGAAACAAAATGGCAGAGATGCCTCACCTTAAGCCGGACTACTAGAGTCAGTAATTCAAGAAAATAAATCTAACCATATAATCTATGGCAGACCAATGGCTAAAACATGTATGATCTCCATCTTCAAAACAAAATGTCAGCAATTTCCCACGACCGCAAGAGAAAACAATTCAGGAAACTTAACCTAACCGTACAAAATAAGGCAGACTAATGACTACTAAGCTTTTCTTTCCTCCACAGAAAGGAATTACTTGGTTTTAGACTTACAGATTGCTGCTGCATCAGTGATCTTTATATAAGCAAAATGAGTCATTACCATATCTCCCTTCCGCATGTCTTCTATGCGAAAACCCAAAATTCCTATCTTGCTACTCTGAAATGCAATTACAAAACACAGAACATTCCACTTAACTCTAAGTACAACTTGCCTACATGGGGAGGATATAGGCACCACCCAAGAAGATCCATGAAATATACAATTATAAGAAGAAACGTCAATTAAAAATGCTAAAAGAAACCAGCTAGATTTCAGACTTCCAATCTTCTTCGACATTGTAATTATAAACCAAAAAGCAGAACAGTAATTACAGCTGTAGAAAAATCAATTTCATCCAACAATACTACCAGCAACATTCAGGATACCACATGTCTAAATCGCCCGTCAACTAATCCAGCAAATCAATACCAAAGTATAGATGAAAAATGTCAAATTCAAAGCAAAGCAAAACAAAAGAGAGACTACAAACCCAAGTTCTTGTCCAGGGTTTTTGAGAACTGGTGAATTGGCGGAGGAACCTTCAGCCTCTGCTTCAGTATCATCTTCTTTCTCTGAATTCGGACAACTTGGGGCCATTTGACGAACCGATGCAGATCTTTCTTCGGCGGGAGAGCTCCTCCAATACCAAATTGCTTTGGTCTTTTCTCAAAAAGCGGGTTCACAACTTTCTCCGCCTTCTTCTTCACCGGCAGCTTTGCGCCCTTCTTTGGAGCCTGGAAAAAAGCATTGCATTGGAAGTAAATGCATTAGAAGGCATTATAAACCGAACACATGAGATTGAGAGGAGAAGATGGAGTTTTACCATTTCTTACTGGTTTGCTGTGAGAATGACGTGGGGGTTTGAGAAATGGCTGTGCAACCCTCACCGGTTATAGCATTGCCTCACACATAGAGTGCAGGAGTTGGAAGCTAGGGTTTTATATTCTAACTGGGCTAAAAATCTAGGCCTATTTCGGACTTTGAAGGATTGGGCTGGATAATAAATATCCTTCCTCCAAGGCAATTCAAGCCCATAGTCCTACCCAACCAAATCCAAGTCCAAAATCACATTTGATTAACAAAGTAAATGATTGAAACTGGACGGACCTACCCTGATTGCCTAAGCTCACTTCAGCTTCAGCCCAAAATCAGCGTACGCTAACTCTGCTTGCCATCTAGGGCTGTCAATGGAGCGGATTTTAATCCGAATTCAATTTAATTATTTAGAATTTTTAACTGATAAAAAATTTGATGGATGTGATCAGATTAACAAAGTTCAGAATCCGAAATAAATGGAACGAATATGGATATGGTTCAATCCAATCTATTAATAATATGAATATGAAGATATTTAATATTATACATATATATACACATAATCCTATAGTAATGTCAAAGTATATATTTGGATGAAAGAAGTAATGAACTCTTGTGCAATATATGAAATCATTTGTTTTTCATATAAATTGTTAGATTTCTAGCTTATTTACATTATAATTATATAACTTATTTTTTAATTTTTATAACAAAAAATTATGTTAGAAGAATAATGAGTAAGAACCGAATGCTATAATATAGCAATAATGCAATACAAATCTCGATTTGATTAGAATGAGTTTCTTTTTTATAAAACTTTGAGTTTATAGTTAATTGATTAAGAATCATGCATAACTATGTATTTATAATATCAAATAAGTACTATTATTAGCAATTGAACCTAAAATATAATGATTTGGTAAATAAATGTGATTGAGTTAAATTCTATTGTTATTTTTAAGTTATCAATAGACTTGAAAATTTATTCATTAATTTGTTGTATATTTTTTTTAAGGATGAACATTTTGAATTTGGACTTTACTAAATTTTTAGAAAAATAATAAATATATGATGATTTTTAAAATATTCGAATTTGAGTTTTTTTGGATATCCGACTTTTATTTGGATCCAGATATGGTTATACCGACTACAAATTTGATGGATCTTGGATCGGATTTAGATCTAGCAAATTACTTCCGGATTCGAACTTGGATCTAGTATGATCCAATCCGAATCTGACCCATTGACAGCCCTACTGTTATCCTTTCTCCAATTCACGAGAAATTCTATTTTATCCAATGGCCCATCCCAACACTCATACCAGTTAGGCAATTACCATTTTAATCTTAAGGTTGTCAATGGATCGGATTTGGATTGGATTTGTCATATTCAAATGTGAATTCAAATTTGATTATCAAAATTTATATTTGAATCCTACGCAAAATTCTATTGAATTTTTGTTAATCAGTATCATATTTGAAACCAATGGATATCCGAAATCTTAAAAATTCGATCTGATTTATTTTTTTTCTTTTTGAATTTTATAAAAATATTTATTTATAAAATAAATATATGTCATATTTGAATTATTAATAATTTTTTATTATATATTACTTCAAAAGTTAAATATTTAAGTATTAAATTCCTATTTCAAATTATATTAATGCACAGATGAATTATTATATGTTATTATATTTGATATTTTATTAATTTTTCTATTTTTTTTAGGTTAAAAACTTAATGTTAATAGTACAGTATAGACGGTAATATATATATTAAGTCAATATAATATATAGGTTTTATTTTAATATCTTTATTAGTATTATACATAAGAATATTAATTTAATAAAAAATATTAAATTTCAGATTCAGATCTTTAACAGATTGGATCGCTAAATTTCATATTCGATTCACTTATTTCGAATTTCGAATATTTATAATCGGATCTGATCCATCAAACATTTTAATCGGATAAAAATCCTAAAATTTGAATTAAATTCCAATCCATTAACAACCCTACTTGGTCTCACCCATATTATGGTAGTAATTCCTAATTTACGCAAACTTTTGCATCAATTCACATAATATATATATATTTTTTAAAATAATAATAAATATAAATATAATAGATAACGACTGTTTTGACACACATCATACTGCCATTCTTAATATGCTTATTAATTTTTCATACTTGGCCCTCAATCAATCGAGTTAAATAAATGAGTACAAAGTTAAATAGCAATAATATTTTGTACTTATTGTCTTATTATTAATTATATACAGTAAGTATTAACATGGAATTCTAAAATAAAATGATTAAATTATGGAGGAGATGGGAGAGGATAAGCACCGATGGAGTGGGAAGAGAGGACGAGGGCAAGAGCCCCAATCCTATGGCAAGTCCAAGGATTAGGCGGCGTCACCCACGCTGCATCGCATGATCTCTTCAATGTCCTACTTTTTGTCGTCACCCAAAATTAACAAAAATGTAGCTTTAAATAATTCTAATAATCTTCCTCCTAACCTATGGTAGTTTATTTATTAGTTCTTCTCAAGCTTTCTATTAACTCCAAGAAGCATATTTTCAAGTTTACAATTTCATACCCCTACTTCTTTCCTTCTTTTATTAGTTCCGACAATGGTTGAAGATGACAAAAAAGTGCATCTAGAGATATACAGATCTTTGGAGGGGTGAAACTATTGAGGTGCTCCTCTATTCACGCTACCTTCCAATCATGTCCGATTGGGAATATGATTTGTCCCCATATCCCTTTCCCTTTCCCTTTCTCTTTAGTTGGACAATCTGTAAACGGAGACAAATACTTGATAGCAATAAAATCAGATGGAAACACAAAGCCGAGCTTTAATTTTTCTGATTGAAAAATTAACATGGCTTCATTTCATTCCAAGACCTTTTCTTTTCTGTAGATAATATACAGTATACACACTTTGGCCAAAAAAAATGATGTTGTGTTTGTGGCGGTGTGGGAGTTTCAATAGCGAGACTGGGAGCATAAAAACTGAGCTGGGGAACTTGAAAATTTCAATGGGGAGTCTGAGAAGTGAGAATTCTTGGACAAAACAGGAGCCCGCATCATCACCATCATCATCACCACCACCAGATGAATTATCTGTTTCTCAACTGAAGAAGAATTCTTCATCATCTGATGTTGAGGTTCATAGCTTAACATCCACAAGCCTTACCATTCCAGCTCTCAAATTTGAAGAAAGTGGGGATGTTAATTCCCCGTCCCCTGATTACTCCCTGTGGGAATCCATCTTTTCTGATCAGTTAGATGGAGATTTCATGATCTGCTCTCCAGTGAGGAACATGCCCTCACCGCGTGCCTCAAACTACACTTATAGCTACAACTATGCTCAGGGAATGCAGGGGCAGAGTCTTGTGGGCTACTCTCCTCCACGTTTTTCATCATATCTTGGACCTCATAGAGGCAGGGGACTGAGCCCACTTCACCGGGTTTTCAACTCCCCAAATAACCAGTGCATGCAGCCGGTCGAGAGCCTTTCCCTGTCTGCTCTCGAGGGCTTGTTGGATTATAGTAATGATGGCAAGATTGAAGATGACTGTGTTATCTTTTCCCCAATGAAGATACCAGGTGGAGAGGAAGGCTCCACGGATTGTTTTGATGGCCTGACGACCCTGCCTGAGATGTTGGACAGCTTTACAGTGCCTGATTCAACAAGGCTTTGTGGATCAGAGGTGAGCGATCAGGCTTCTCTCCAGGGAAGTTCACATGTGACTCAAGAGAATGGACTTTATCAGATGGGTTCCATTGCACCACCTCAACCATTATCCCAACAATTGCAACAGGAAAGGCAGCAGGAAGAGGAACAACAAGAGGAAGCACCACGGCCATCACCACCAGGAATACAACACCACCGGCAATTTCATCAGCGAAACCAGCAACAAAATACCGCCAATACCTTGGCAGTGCCGATTGTTGCGCCCGAACAGGTTTAAAAAGAACAATTCTTATGAAACTAAGCCAATTTTGGAGCATTTAATTCACCATGAAACAAAAAGACTAATATTTTCAGCTTTTGTCGTGTGATCATATACAGGAACAAGATAGTGGACTACAACTAGTGCACCTCCTTCTTGCTTGTGCAGAAGCAGTGTCCAAGGAGGAGTACATGTTAGCAAGGAGGTATCTCCACCACCTGAATCGAGTGGTATCACCCCTCGGTGATTCAATGCAGCGTGTTGCAGCTTGCTTCACCGAAGCCCTGATTGCAAGACTTGCTGCCACCCTTACCAGTAAACCTAGTACCTCAAATTTGAAACCTTTCAACCCTTTTCCTCCTCACAACCTAGAAATCCTCAAGATTTATCTAATTCTTTATCAGGCCTGCCCCTACATTAAATTTGCTCATTTCACTGCTAATCAAGCAATTTTTGAGGCATTTGAGGATGAAAAGCGCGTACATGTAATTGATCTTGATATCCTCCAAGGTTACCAATGGCCTGCTTTCATGCAAGCCCTAGCTGCCAGGCCAGGTGGAGCGCCATTCCTTCGGATTACTGGAGTTGGCCCCTCCCCTGAGTCCGTAATTGAAACCGGACGATGTTTAACTGAACTGGCACACTCCCTTCACGTTCCATTTGAATTTCATCCTGTTGGTGAAGCAGTAGAAGATCTAAAACCCCACATGTTCAACAGAAGGGTGGGTGAGGCACTTGCTGTGAACTCGGTTAACCGGCTCCACCGTGTCCCAGGTAATTGTCTGGGGAACCTGTTAGCCATGATCAGGGATCAAGCACCAAACATAGTCACAATAGTTGAACAAGAAGCAAGCCACAATGGGCCATACTTCTTTGGTCGATTTCTTGAGGCATTGCACCATTATTCAGCGATTTTTGACTCATTGGATGCAACTTTTCCACCAGATTCAGCCCAGAGGGCGAAGTTGGAGCAACACATTTTCTCTCCGGAGATTAGGAATATTGTAGCACATGAGGGGCCAGAGAGGGTAACGAGACACGAAAGGCTGGAAAAGTGGAGGAAAATAATGGAAGGAAAAGGATTCCAAGGGGTGCCACTAAGCGCAAACGCAGTAACTCAATCGAAAATATTGCTGGGATTGTATTCTTGTGATGGGTATAGATTGAAAGAAGACAAAGGTTGCTTGCTGTTGGGGTGGCAAGATAGAGCTATTCTTGCTGCTTCTGCATGGCGATGCTAAATCTAATGCATGTGTATTACGTGAACGTGTCCCTTTCCCCTTCAATTTCCTCCATTAATTGATACATTCGTTATAGTTTTTAATTTGCCCGATCCAAGTAGGGACACCTGTGTGCGTGTACACACATAATACATAATACATGTACATATAAAGTTAAAAGAACAGAACAAAATAGCAAGTCGTTAATCTTTCTTTAGGATCTACAAATGGACCTTAATTAACTAGGATTAGGTCAAATATTTATTGGATTTATGGACTATCGATTTAATAAATCTTGGTAATTCGTTTGTTCTGTACATGATTAGACATGGCTGATGTCGTATCTACCATACTACAGAAACACTCACATCACCAAAGAAAAGAAAAGAAA
>JACGDI010002507.1:65689-90551 GCA_014898725.1 Jacaranda copaia | reverse complement strand
AATGTATCAAAATAAGAGTAAATAAATTACCCATGAGGTCCAAAATATCAAGTGGTGTTTTCAAGCATTACAATTAAGGAGTTCCAAGAATTCAATTTTCCTTGGGGAGGCCAATTCAATGGCCATAAGGTGGTTCTTTGTAGATTGTAATGTTGTGGTGAGTTTAGGGGAAATGGAGGCTTTGTCGCATCATAAGGTAAGGTTTTTTCCTTTTTCCTATTTTCTTTAACTTTTTTGGGGTGCCAGTTGGGGTTTGGGCTATGAGAGATTGGTGCGGTAGGAATGAAGCTAATCATACAATACCCTTTGGGTAGGTTTACTTGAAGAGAAGATGTGGGAAATGAGAATTTCTCAATATCAGGCTCAGAACATGTACACAAAGATCCTCTTACCCTTTAAATTATTTCAGAAAGGGGCAGGAAGCTAAAGGGGAAAAACGGAACACTTACCCGAGAGATTAACCAAAGAAAGGGCTGGAACAGACTTGTTTCAAAATAAAATACAAAAACACTGATAAAGACAATAAAAATGTCATTTTTCTTGCATGTGATAACTTTCACCATGCACACAAGGAGATACCTGGATAACATATTGTATAAAAAATTTAACTTGATAATATACAGAAAGGAAATTTTGGAACTGAGCAGCTTTATATAGAGAAACAAAAGAATTTGACAGAAGACCTTCAAAATATAAATTCCCTTTCATGTGTGCTGTAGCTTTGCATACATGGAGAACCTAGAAAAGATAAATATACTGAATTGGAAATTGTATGGAAAAGTGTAACTCATAAGGAGATATACAATAATTCCCCAATCTTGACATCAGCTTTCTTACATTTTGCTTTTGAGGTAACTTGCCAGCTTTTCTAAATTTTTCTGTTTTTGACGTCCCTTATCACATTTGGTTCATCTCTTCAAACATTTGACATCCTCTATTGAGTTTATTCAATTCACTATCAATTCTTTGTTCATAGTACTATAAAAACCACTCTAACAAGTGAAACAGTTATGAATTATGATATATTTCCCCCATGTAAATTCTATACTGAAAAGTATTGGAGAAAAGATAAACATACCAAGCGCAAAGCGGCATTCCTTTCAGACTCATTACCATTTTCAATTACATCGCGAAGAGAATCTGGAAGAACCTTCCAAAACTCCGCGACAAATTCCACACCCTTTCTCCTGCTATTCTGTATAATATCATTTGCTAGATACAGAAAAGCCAGTCGCTGGTCTCGAGGAGCACATCGAAATTGTCTATCCCAGGTTTCTACAACTTGTGCTGCTTTGTTCATGTGAAAAATGCACCAATGGGATAGAGCTTAATTGTGTCAAGGAAAATTAGTGGAAAAGCTGCATAATGGATTTACTGGAAAAGGTAAATAACATAAATAGAAAGTGTACCAGAATAGATATTTGGTTTTTGCATAGCATAAGAGAAATAAAATTTTCCTGTCAAATAAGAAACTATGCTATATAAGAAACACTTTTGTTATAATCTTTGCATGGTAGTGAATATCTTTTCCCTCTAAAGTAATAAATAAATATGCCAGTATTATCCAATGTCAATTTAACAGCAATTGAGTGTTTATATGAGCATCTCAACATGGAAAATTTAATTGTAGGAATGGGAAGTTGATGCATGCACAAATATAATTAGCCAACAAAAATGTCAATAGAAAGCTATCAGAAGATATAAATTTTGTCCGGAAGCAACAAAATAATAGGATACTCTCAATGCTCTGCTGCGAGCTGTTGAGCTTCTCCAGTTTGCCAACCAAAATCTGCGGATTAAATGCGCTTCCCATGGTTTCTAGAGAAAGTCTGCCTGGCAGACGATTCCCTTGGGAGACCCACCAACAAAAGAAGAAAGAAAGAGAGAAAGAAAAAAGAAAAAAAAAAACTGCAAGGAAAGAAAAAACAAGTGAGAAAAATATGATCACTTTGGACACCATCTCACTGAGAAAGAAGGGGGGAGAGAGAGAGAGAGTAGTACTACAATAAATTGCAAAGAATCGAAAACCATCCAACAAACAACTGCTAAAGCTGATCTAAGAATAAGTGCACTAGCCACTAAGCATTAACTATCAATTTCATCATTGTCACAATTCGAAGTTGCAGTAAGGCAGCACAATTAATGAATGAGAACTAAATTGTTGGCCAAATCATAGTAAAACTGATGAGTGCATCCTTAATGAACCAGGAAATTGCCTAAATCATATTTAACACAACAGTGAAGTATTGATAACTTAGAAAACTCTGCAGAACAAGACTGTTAATAAGTATTTCACACTCAACATACATGAATTCATGTATATGTCATAGAATGTAAAAACTGAATTTCTCAAAATATAGGAAAAATAAATTCATTATACATGCATATGGATATTTATATCATTATAGGTTTCTTTATGTTATTACAAGACTGATATGTTTTGAACAAGATATTGAAAAAGAGTAATAAATTATGTGTCTTAAAATCAAGCATAATCGCAAAGAAGCAGTTATAAAATTTCAGAAAGGCCATGGAGACAAGATATTGAAAGAATGATAGATGTGGTGTCATGAAAAATCCACATAATCACAGAAAAGACTTCAGTTAATGCACGATCAAAACTCAAAATCTCTAATTAATTTAGATTCCATGAATTTAGTTTACTAACAAGAGCTGAGGCCCTCGTTCTCCATGCTGAAAAACTTTTAGAAAATTCCACAGGTGACAATCATTTATCTATTTGAATAGATGCTTAATCCTAGAATAGCCATTGGGGTTTTCATCATTAATTTATGTAAGTCAGAATACGTAGAAGATTTACCTCGCTGCTAAATTCTTGTAGGATAAAACCAACTAAACAATTCCATCCATGGGGAATCATTCTCATATTTTCTGATCAAGTCAACAGTTTGCCAGATTAATTTTGAAAGCTAGGAGAACCGCATACAAAAAAAAATGTAGCTCCTCGCTCAAAACCCTATAGGCTCCAGTGGCATATGCAGGCAACTCTAAAACCAAGGTATGCAAATTTAGAGAGTTATGATTTTTGTCCTTTCACAATTTTCAAATTATAAACCCTCCCCCCTCGCCATCACCAAAGGAAAAGACTGTTCCAGCCCGGGATCATTAAAATATACAAACAACCACGACATGTGATTATATACATCCAAAAAAAGAAAAGAACATTTTCTACAACTAATATCAGTTCAAGACAATTGATTAGAAAGAATATTCATCAAAACTAACAAACAAAAATATATCCCATCAAAAGGGTATAAAAGCATTGATTAACATCAAGGATTTTTTTTTATTTTGCCAAAAATTATTCAATTCACTTATAAAATTAATGGCTTTGAACCAACAGAAACAACAATTATAGGTACATGACAAGTAAAAGGAACTCAATTACTCTCTTTGAACGAAAAACAGAAATTCCTGAATATATAAAAGAAACAGAAAGAAATAGAGAGTAAATTCCTCAACAATTAAGACAGGGGAAGGAAAAAAAACAGAAAAAAAACCAACAAAGAGAAGAAAAGGCAGACTGCTAAACCCTAATTTCAAAAAACAAGCAACAAGTTAGTAGATAACTGCATGATAGCTTAAGTAACAAACCTTTTTCACGAAGAAAGCATGGGACTTTGGCAACAAAGCTTTGGTTTTCCTATGAATGAGAACCTTAACTCATGGTTCTTGAATTAAATCAGGGCATTCTTTGAACCTGGAGTTTCAGGATGGAAAAAAGTGCTAAATTTCTTTTTCGTATTCGTATATTGTCTCTGTAAATTGTTGGATTGTTGTTTTTGGAGGCGATTGAAAGAATTCGAGTGTAAAAACGCAAAAATGAGGGTTTTGTTTCTGCAAATTGGAGTGAGGATAGATATTTTAGAGATTAGGAGAGTACATTTGAAAAGATTGGAAGTTGTCAGGGCGCTGGTGTCGTAAGGAAGGTACGTGGAATTTCCAAGAACGCCCTTCAGTCTTTTCCCAGTTGGATTTCTTCTTCAAAAATGATGCCATCTGCTGAGGTAACACCACACTGGCCCATTACCCTCTAAGCGTCCGCAAAGTACATATTATTGGGCCTGGCACATTGACTCAAGCAGGCCCAAACCAGACAAACAAAGGATACTGTAACCTTTTTTCTAGGGCTGTCAATCGAACGAATTTTAATTCGAATTCAATCTAATTATTTAGAATTTTTAATCGATAAAAGATTTAATTGATGTGACTCAATTAAAAAAATTTAAAATTTAAAATTTAAAATAAATAAAGCAAATATGGATATGGCTCGATCCGATCCATTAATAATCCGAATCCGAATATATTTAATATTATATACATGTAGTATTATATATATATATATACATAATCCTATAGTAATGCCAAAATATATATTTTGATGAAAGAAGTAATGAACTCTTGTGCAATATATGAAATTATGTATTTTTCATATAAATTGTTAGATTTTAAGTTTATTTACATTATAATTATGTCACTTATTTTTTAATTTTTATAACAAAAAATTATGTGGAAAGTAATGAATAAGAACACAATGCAATAATATAGCAAGAATGCAATACAAATCTTGATTTGATTATAATGAATTTTTTTTATAAAACTTTTAGTTTATAATTAACTGATTAAGAATCATGTATAACTATGTATTTATAATATCAAATAAGTACTATTATTAGCAATTGAACCTAAAATGTAATTATCTAGTAAATGAATATGATTGAGTTAAATTCTATTGTTACTTTTAAGTGATCAATAGATTTAAAAATTTATTCATTAATTTATTGTGTATTTTTTTCAAGGACAAACGTTTTAAATTTGAACTCTACTAAATTTTTAGAAAAATAATAAATATATGATATTTTTGAAATATTCGGATTTGAGTTTTTTTGAATATCCGATAGATATCCGACTTTTATTTGGATTCAAATATGGTTATACCAACTACAAATCCGATGGATCTTGGATCGAATTTGGATATAACATATTACTTTTGAATTCGGACTTGGATTTAGCATAATTCGATCTGAATCGGACCCATTGTCAGTCCTACTTTTCTCGTTTGTCCCTTCTTTTCGTTATGAACATTTTGCAGATTTCCAGGCCTTTTATTAATTATAGATATTTGGAACTTTCTTTTGACACGACGTAACCAATTATAAATTAATCGAGGAAAGTATGAGCCAGTATTGATTTGAATTTTCTATTTTAATTTATATTTTATTTTTCAAATATATAATGTATATTAAATATTTTTTTATAAAAATAATTAATTAAAAATTAAATGTGTTTGATATAAATATATAAATTAAAATAAAAGATGAAAGAAAGAATTTAAAATGGTCAACTTGCAGGATTGTTTTGTAATATCAGTGTAATATTTTTATTACACAATGAGAGAGGGACAGGCGTATGAAGGTACAATTTGTTGAAGGTTTGATGATCATGGGAAGTGGTGGAGGGCACGAGCAACTTTGTTGGTCAACACTATTCTCCCGACTAATAGCAGATCCACGAACTCTCCTCCCACCCCAAGAAAGTTTCCTCACTTTTTCTGTCCGCACAACCACTCCTCCTTCCCCTCTACCAAAACTAACTGCCATAACCACCAATCAGAAAATACTTTGCAAAGAAAATGAAAATGTTGTTCAATGGATAATTTCCCCCTCCCTCAGTGCCTCTCCTCTTCCTTTTTCCGGGTCTCCATCCTTTCTTTCATGTTGATTTCTCTTAAAATTTCACAAACAAAATAAACCTTCAACCTCGATAGAACACTGGCCATGGATGCAGGGAAAGACAAACCCCTTCCTGAGAAATCACCCAGTTTCGCCTCTAGAGATAATACCAAAATTGAAAACGAGGAGGACAACAACAGTGACAACAATGAAGACAGCCCTGAAAAACCCAATGCGGATCAAGATTTGCCTCAAAACGATCGAGTCGACAGCCCATCAGCCCCTGAACCGCCCTCAGATGCTGAGCCCAACTCTGAAATGGCCGATCCCGTTGAGTCAGAGGTCAAAGAGGAAGAAGAGCCAGCTGAAATAAAGCCCGAGGAATCTCCCCCTGATCTTGCCAAAGTTTCTGAAGGAATTGATCAATATCTTTCCACTTTTTCTACATCAAAAGGCGGGGAATCCACTCCTCCGGAAGTGCCAATCTTCGTCGAGCAATTCGTGGTTCTGATGGAAGCCAAGATTGGAGATTATGATTCCACCGATAGTCCCATGAAATGGCGTAGACTGACGGAGGAAGAATCGGCTTCATTTCTTGAAGCCGTGAATCGGGTTTCTTCCCTGTCAAAAGCGCTTTCAGAATTCTCCTCAGAGTTCAAGTATGCATATTCAATCAACCGCGTTGGAAGGGTTCTTCAGCGTGCAATGTCGTACCTGGAGGAAGAATTCAAGTCACTTCTTGAAGATTACAGGATCCATGATTCAGATCCCAGTAAGCAATCCACAATATCAAGTTCTAATCAAGAATCGGAGCAAAACCCACCGCCGGAATCAGCCCCAGCAGAGGAATACAATTTTCCAGGATATTCAGAAGAGACTTTAACAGAAATAATTAGATTATCAAAGGCAATGATAGCCGGAGGCCATGAAATGGAGTGTTGCCACGTATACTTTGTGGCACGAAGAAATGCATTAGAAGAGAGCCTGCACAAGCTTGGATTTGAGAAATATAGCATTGATGATGTGCAGAAAATGCAGTGGGAATCACTGGAGAGAGAGATCGTGACCTGGATCAGAACATTCAAGCAATTTACCTCGCACTTTTCCAGCGAACACAAGCTCTCTGATGCCATTTTCTCAGATTATCCTTCGTTATCTGAGAGCCTATTTTGCAGCCTGTCTCATGGTTTAACGATTCAACTCCTGAATTTCGCTGAGGCTGTTGCATTAACTAAGCGTGCTGCCGAGAAGCTGTTCAAGTTGCTTGATGTGTATGAGGCTTTGAGGAATACCCTCCCAACAATTGATAATTTATACCCAGAAGAGTGGATGAATCAGGTTAAAACAGAGGCTTCAATGATAAAAGGCCGCCTTGGGGAGGCCATGATTTCGATTTTCATCGAGCTAGAAAACTCAATCAAGGCTGATTCAGGGAAGACTCCAGTTCCGGGTGGTGCTATTCATCCATTGACTCGCTACACTATGAATTACCTGAAATATGCATGCGAGTATAAGGATACACTAGAGCAAGTCTTCAGGGAGCATCAGAAGATTGAAAGAGCAGATTCGGCCACTGGATCAGATTTCAATTATAATTCACAAGCCCAGAATAATCCTAACAATGAGATGGTTAAGCAATCTCCATTCCAAACTCAGATAGTAAAAGTCATGGATTTGCTGGATGCAAATCTCGAGGGCAAATCAAAGCTTTACAAAGACCATTCTTTGAGCTCGATTTTCATGATGAACAATGGGAGGTACATGTTGCAGAAGATAAAGAGTTCAAATGAAATAATGAGTCTAATGGGTGACTCGTGGTGTAGAAAAAGATCATCAGAACTGAGGCAATATCACAAGAACTACCAGCGTGAAACCTGGGGCAAATTGCTGAGTTGTCTCCATCCTGAAGGACTGATGGTGAATGGAAAAGTGGTGAAGCCAGTACTTAAGGAGAGATTCAAGAGTTTCAACGCGATGTTTGATGAAATACACAAGACACAGAGTAATTGGGTGGTGAGCGACGAGCAGCTTCAGTCAGAACTGAGGGTTTCAATATCAAACATGGTTATTCCAGCTTACAGGTCATTTCTGGGAAGATTCAGTCAGATTTTTACTCCGGGAAGGCAAACAGAGAAGTATGTAAAGTATCAGCCAGAAGATATTGAAACTTATATTGATGAGCTGTTTGATGGGAGTGCAGCTCCAGCGGGAAGAAAGAAACAATGAAAACAGAGTTACATTTGAGACTATAAGTTTATTGTTGCTGTACATAGAAAATTTGGTGATACAGCAGAGAGAAGGTGGCAGCCAATTGATGAGAGATATTAAGGGCCCTGCTCGTTTTCCCACCCCTTCTATTCTTGTTAGTTTCAGTTTCCATATTCGGCTCATCTTGTTTAGTGTAAGCCTCTGTGCTGTACTTTTTTGTGTACCAGTTAATCTGTAGCTGATCATGTTTAGTTATTACATGAGAAGTTAAGCTTTTCATTTTTCATATAGATATGAGAATCACTTCAAAACAAATTTTCCCATGCATGTATTTTGTGGACGGTTTCATTTTCTGTATTTGGATCTTCTGTTTCAATACATGATTTCATTCATATTCTGCTTTCTTATGGCAATAATTGATTTAACATTATAGACGCTATATACACACGGAATCAGAATGGAAGATAAAACTTATATTGAGATAAAAGGTTTAGTCTGCGTTTTTTTATTGGATGAGTCATAAATTTGCATGAATCATTTGGAAAAAGTCATGCAAGAACAGACGGAAACAAACTATATGAGTCCAAGTGGCAGGAGGGGGTGGGTGAGGGCTGGGCCGGGCAGGATTTTGGTCGCACAACATTTCCATCAAGAAGAGTGAGCATTATGGGCTCAAAAACCAGTTGATATGACAACACTTCCAAGTTCCATCAACTATAGTAGTTTAATTGGAGTGTTTGTTCAAGGCGTCATTTGGTTCAATGAAGGTAATAACAGGTAAAAAGGAAAGGGAGAATAAAACTCACTTCTTTTTTTTTTTAAATAAGAAGAACAAAATACTTTGTACAAGGGAAGACGGCAGTATAATATTTTTATGTGGTTTGACGAGGGAAAATAAATAAATAAATGAAGAGTTAAAACTCTAGACAATTTCAACTTACTTTACATAAGAAATGATGAAGTATTAATATTTTTCTTTGGTTTTAACAAGGGAAACATAGAAGTGAAACGGGAAGGAAGATGGAACTTACTTTACACAGGGGATGATTAAGTACTGTGCTTCTTTTTGAAGTTCTTTGGCACGAACATGCATCAATTAAATCTCAAGAGCCAATAAAAATGATGAAAAAAAAATTTGGTAAAAATTGAAACAGGTCCCACCGGGAGTCGAACCCAGGTCGCTGGATTCAAAGTCCAGAGTGCTAACCACTACACCATGGAACCCGGTTAGTGGCGAGTCAAGATTTCTTATGTTTTTGTAATTGGTTTTTAAAACCCTGTGCTTCCCGTCTGACATTTTTAATTCGGAGCCTTGAAGGCTTGAAGCTTTAATTTGGGTTGCAAGCTCCTTTTAACTTATCTTAGTAGTAGTATATAGTACCCTTTAGAGACACTCCCCGCGTGCTTTATTTTATTAACAAAAGTCAAAGAGCGTCCTTATAGATTATAATTTCCTGCACCTTTAGGCATTAAAAGAAGAATGCTTTAGAAGAAACATATAAAATCCTATTTCTTTTTGCCAAGAGCTATTCAATTTTTTTAAAGATTTGATTGTTGGGCTGCCTGCCAATACTGAAAATACAATCATCACTGTCCCATCGTCTTTTTCAGCTCCTCATTTCACTGAAAATACAATCAAAGGAGCCCCGTATTATATGAGAAATGGCTAAATGCTGCTAACGGACCACAACCAACTCTACAGGGGACCCACCTCCCTCAAATACCCAACCACCAGCCGCCGCGTCAGTTTGGCATTCCTGCAAAGCCTGAACTCTCACATCGAATCTAATTCTCCTCCCCTGCCGTGCCCTCACATTGAAAGAAAAAGAAAAAAAATCCCGTCTCCCCAAACGCGCCCTTCTCCTCTCATGGCTTGTTCGCTGGAATATTCTGCTCAGTATATCGGTAACTTCATCGTCGGAGGGTTTAAATTTTGAGACAACTTAAAAGCAAGCTTCTCCGGGTGCTGCTTATTTTTTTTGTTGTTACTATAAGGGTCATTGTTTTGGAGAAGGGTTTTGTACTAAAGATTTAAACTTGAGTGTGGAAATTACCAAAAAAAGGAAAATGTATGTGGTTCCTCCTCCAAAGGGATCCGATCCGTTACCCGGGTCCCCAAAAGGGTCGGATCAGCTCCGGATTTATCAGACTTGGAAAGGCAGCAACGTAAGTTTTGTTTCTGTTTTTTACTTTTGTCGGAGTGTTCGTAGTTTATGAACGTTATAGTTCGATTTTTTTAAGGCCATCTTTTTTCTTATATCTTCAAGGCTTAGATAAAATTTCCAGGAGCATATGTGAGAGGTGATAATGCTTATGCATGCTTTTTTAAGTTCTCCATGGAAAGATTTGTGCTCGGAATATAGGAAACTAGAAATTTTGGGTTAAGAGACGTGGTTATTTGGTTCAATGTTTTGTACATTTACATATGGCGAGTTGTTCGGTTACTTTGTTGATCGTGTGGATTGGTTGGTGCTGAGAAAGTTGTTTCCTTGTTGAATATGTATTTTCTTTAAGATGTTGTACTAGCTTTTGAAAATGAGAGAATGAGATAATCGAGGGATTGTGTACTTCAGGTGTTAACCTGTATGGGTTCCTGAATAATTTAATGTAGTGCTTCCATTAGTGAATGCAGCTTGCTAAAATTGTAAAATTGGCCTTACAGATCAATGAACGACTCTCCGAGCGGAAACTCTATTTTTCTACAACTTATGCTAGTTTTACTTTTAGGTTTTAGGTACCTCTATAACTTGCACTCTGGTTTGATTTCTGTTAGGCATTTAGTTATTTATTAGTTAAAGATCAATTTTTTAGGAAATTTGGGAATGTGATATCATTAGTGTCCATTTAACTCTTTGATTCCCTTTTGGTTTCATTATTATATTCTTGTTAGTCTTGCCTGCTACAGGCCACTAGATTGAAATTAGGTGTATGCTGAAACTTTGATTAACTTTATTAAGATCCAAAGTCATTCTGTCACATTATGATTATGTAATATTCTGTAATATTTCTCACCGTTGTGCAGTTTTTGACTGTTTGCTTCCTGTTCTTGTTGCAGAAATTTTTCCTTCAAGGAAGGTTTATTTTTGGACCAGATGTAAGGTCATTGGCTCTCACTATATTCCTGATCGTAGCTCCCATCTCTGTTTTTTGTGTCTTTGTTGCTAGAGAGCTGATGGATGATTTTTCCAATCACTGGGGAATATCTATTATGGTTATTGCCATCGTTTTCACGGTGTATGTATGTGCTTTCTCTCCCTCTCTCTGACACACACATACATGCACATGGCAATATCCTTGGGATGCTGTTAGGTTTTCATTTTTCAAATCATTGATGGTTCAGTTTTAAGTTGTGTTTTTTAAAGATGAGGATTGGGAGCCTTTATGTTTTGGGATGGTGGGTGTGGTCATAATGGGTGCTTCACAATTTTAGACTTGCTAAAATAATGGTGACTGAGAGATGGTTGAGGTTGAACTTAACTAATCATGATGGATAAACTCTGGTGGCAAATTTTTCCTTTCCTATGGTTGTTTTGAGCTAGCTAATTTTGGAAACTATATCATTAGGCTTATGATTTTTGGGATGATTTCATCTATCAGCTTTCTGCTATCCTTATTCCATTGGCTTAATTTATTGGTTTTTGGCTTTAGGAATGTGATTTTGTTGGCCTTGGAGGAGCCTAGTTTATTTGCATTCCATATGTATTAGCAAAATACTTACTCATATGGTTTAGTTGACAGTGCTGTGTGTTTCCTCACATTTATCCCCAAGCTATTAAAAGGTGCTGCACTGTTAGAATGTGTTGATTACTTTCTATGTCAATGTCTCAATTGCTTCTTTGTTCAATTTCAGGATTTAATTCTTCTCCTGCTAACCTCCGGAAGAGATCCAGGTATAATTCCTCGAAATGCACACCCACCAGAACCTGAGGGTTATGATGATAACACAGAAGGGACTCAAACTCCACAGTTACGCTTGCCTCGCATTAAGGAAGTTGAAGTTAATGGCATTACGGTGAAGATTAAGTATTGTGACACCTGCATGCTTTACAGACCTCCCCGTTGTTCTCATTGTTCAATATGCAACAACTGTGTTGAACGATTTGACCATCACTGCCCTTGGGTTGGGCAGTGCATAGGACTGGTAAGATATGCATCTATCCGGAAAGCATTGCTACTGTTGTCTTTTCAATTACTTAAAGGCATAATAAGAGGGTGGTAGTTATATGGTTTGATTTCATATTTTACTAGAATGTGTTGAATCAGGATGTAACATGCTTCCCTTTTTTCTTTTTTTTTTTCCTTGGAAAACTTGAGTTGCACAGCCATAGGCATAGCAGGTTCATGCATTCTGTTGTAATGATAGAGCTTCACTTATATTAACAATTTCCACCCATTTGATATGACTTTTGTGGTTGAACAGCAGCACTTCCTTATGACTTAAATGATTCTCAAGTAACAGATATATGATCTGTGGTGTTTGAAATTCTTATCTGTTTAATAAGATTAGGAACCATTTTCAGCTAGAAAAGGTTAATAAATTAATACAAGATATGGCTTCCAAACACTTTTCTTTGGACATGATGAAGCACATTTTGACCAATACCTTTTGATTTGAGAGCCAAAGATGCTGTATTTCGAAACACTTTTGGCAATCTCTACTTACTCTTTATTACTTTTGGTCCTTAGATGCAAATAAACATATCTGAATTTTGACAACTACTTCTGCAGAGAAACTACCGGTTCTTCTTCATGTTTGTGTTCTCGACGACTCTACTTTGTATATATGTTTTCAGTTTCTGCTGGGTTTACATTAAAAGAATCGTGGTGACTGAGGAGACATCAATATGGAGAGCAATGATCAAGACCCCAGCTTCCATTGTTTTAGTTGTTTACACGTTTATAGCAGTTTGGTTTGTTGGTGGCCTTACGGCATTCCATCTATATCTTATTAGTACAAACCAGGTAAGAGCCTGTATTTCGCATTAAGAAACTGCTATATCACTATGCACTTCAGTTTGAATCTTGTTTCTTTTGTTTATTCAGAAAAGTACTCCTTTTGTCCTGAGTAACCATGAATGGTTTTCTATGCTGTTCACAGACAACTTATGAGAATTTTAGATATAGATATGATCGTCGTGCAAATCCCTATAACAAAGGAGTACCGCAGAACTTCAAAGAGATATTTTGGGGTCCTACACCTCCATCAAAGAACAATTTTAGGGCTAAAGTACCAAGAGAACCTGCTTTACCAGCTCGATCTGTGGCTGGTGGTTTTGTTAGTCCTAGCATGGGTAAAGCTGTGGAGGACATTGAGATGGGAAGGAAGGCAGTATGGGGAGATGTTGGTGCAGTTTTAGATCACCATGAAGGCCAATTGAGTGATAATGATGGCTTGAATACCAAGGATGGTGGATTTGGTGAAATGTCCCCAGAGATAAGGACTACAGTAGATGAGGGTGATCGTGCAGGAATACACCATCCCAGACGTTCAAGTTGGGGAAGGAAAAGTGGGAGCTGGGAAATGTCTCCTGAAGTACTTGCATTGGCATCTAGAATGGGGGAACCAAACCGAATGGTTGGGAGCAGCAGCACTATCCGACCAATAGAACCCAAGTTATGACAACATTTTCCTATTTGGGGAGAACTCACTTGTTGATATTTAGTATGGTGTGAAAATCTGGATTGTGCTGATTAAACTTGCACGATGTTTTGCACTATATTGGACTATGAGCTTTTGAGGGGTATGCTGAAGTATTGCTTGGTCATTGCAATAGGAAAGAATGTCTTATGTGAAGATTGCTTTTTTGTTCCTAATCTTGTATTGTATTTGTAATATTTCTTGAATTAGAGCGCTCTCTCTCTCTCTCAATATATATATATACACACACACCCAACTGTACTTGTATTGACCTTTGATGGTGCTTCTTGATCACATAAGCCAGCGTTAGAACTAAGAATACTCCTACTTTTCATGATGTTTGATTTATGAACTGATTTCTGAAAGAAGTCCCAGTTCTCAATGTAAACTGTTTACAATGTCAAAGCCTGAATGTAAGAGTTGGAGTGGATGTAAAACAACTGGGAATCTCGAATTTGGAGTTTTGGATAATCAGAAATGATGCTGATTCTATTATACAAATTCTACCCCAGCGCAGAATGAACCGTGCTAGACGCGAACGACCTATCGAACAAGCATACCATAGTTTCAACGATACCGAAAAGGTGAGGATTAGGCTCAACCTAAAAGGCTAAAAGAGATCGTGGAGGGGCGGGTCTTTACCAACTTCAAAATATTCGATTTTAGGGAAGCCGGTGAGTGCCCCTACGCGAGCCTTATTGAAAAGGCCCCTTGGCAACCATCCTGGCTTAGCAGCCTGGGATGGAGCCGCTAGCTGCCAACATTTCACCACTAGTTGAGTTGAGGGGTAGAAAGAGAAAGCAAATAAATGGTTATCTGCGATCACATGAGTAATTGTGATTGTCCGTATTCTCGGGCATGAATATATATGTGCTACAGCAAGCTGGGTTTTTGCCCCTTATGCACAACAAAGATAATTTTGGATGTAAAGAGGCAACTACCTATATGCCCACTTTAATGCACAACACTTTGGGGGGCGACAAAGCTATATATCCTTACCTTTCGGGTAATTGTAATTCACCTTCCATCGGGTGGGAAAGCGTGCAACATTGCAAAGGTTACTACAAGTAATTCTTCAGTCATCTATCGAAGATCAGTACTGTGAAATATATTAGTAGTAATTCTCAAGTCTTTACTACTGTCTGAGAAGAAAAAGTTCCATTGCTTTGTGTTGGTGAAAACATTCAATTGAAGTAGGTGAGTGCCATGCTTTTGGACATTACTCTTTCTCCCCCTCTACTATTGTTATGCAAGTTTCTTCTTGATGAATTTATGACTAAATGCTGCATTCAGATCAGATTATGTACAAAAACCAGCTGCAGGAGCTTGCCCAAAGAAGTTGTTTCAATCTCCCTTCATATGCCTGCATTAGAGAAGGCCCTGATCATGCCCCAAGATTCAGAGCCTCTGTCAATTTCAATGGAGAGATCTTTGAAAGCCCCACTTATTCCACCACCTTGAGGCAGGCGGAGCATGCTGCCGCCGAGGTGGCTCTGAATTCACTCTCTGCAAGAGGCTCTTCAAGATCCTTAACAGCAAGAGTTCTTGTAATTACTTTTAGCGGCTTCTGTAAACTTTGCTTCAACTACTATATTTTCACCTATTATTATATCTATATGATACAGGATGAGACTGGAGTTTACAAGAATCTCCTTCAGGAGACTGCTCATAGAGCTGGCTTGAAACTTCCTGTATACACCACAATTAGATCAGGCCCGGGACATGCGCCAATTTTCACTAGTGCTGTGGAGCTTGCAGGCATGAATTTCACAGGAGAATCGGCAAAGACTAAGAAGCAAGCCGAGAAGAATGCTGCAATAGCTGCATGGTCTGCATTGAAAAGAAGTGAGCGATTTTACTCTTCATTTTCTCTCTTTTTCTTGATGATAGTGGTTTTTGCTGTTGCATGATCAAATTGCTGCGTTATTTTGTGCAGTGCCCGATTTGGTTTCTATATCCCAGACAAGTAAAGAGACGGATCAATGCAAAGACCAAGATCCTATGACTGAGAGTAGGGTGATTTTAGCTCTAGGACGAAGAGATGAAAACAGACCGATTAGCAGAAGTAATCAGTGGCAACCAAGAAGAAGAATGCAGAGGCCTCACAGGGACAATAATCCAAGTAGTTCTATCCAGCAACAACTATGGAAATCCATGGATCTGTTTCCTAGTTCTAGCTTGGAAAGTGGTAGGCATAAACAGGACAGCTTTATGCCTTTACTCTTTCCTCCCGCACACAAAACAACCATGTCAAAAATCTTGCCATCAAATCAATCCAAAGGTTGTCCACCACTCTACCATTCAAAAGCAAATCTTGCACCAGTGCAACCGATTGGGAGCTCACAAGTTGAAGTGCAAGAAATACCACCCCACTTGAATGGATTTCAAAGGGATGATGATGATGATGAATGGATTGCTAAGATACCAGAGGCAATCAAGAAGCCTACTCAAGTAGAGGTTCCAAGCAATTGGGCTTCACTTTATTATGGAGCAAATTCAGTTCACAAGCCATTTCAACTGCCCAGTGATGGAAAGCTCGAATTATTGGCTGCTCATATAGATGAAAATGCAAGAAGACAGAAAAGAATGTGCTGTCTTGACCCCACAACTCCAACATCCCAGATTGCAGGTGCTCCATTCAAGGGTTCCTCTACATGTAGTAGCCAAATGGGAAGATCAACATTTGCTGGAGCGTACCATCCACATAGGTTAGCACCAGCAGTCCAAATTAGGTCCGTGGTTCCAGTTTGTGCTGCTCCACCAGTGAGACTAAGACCCTTGCCATCAAATCCTCCGGCAACGAAAGAAGCTGCTTCACCATCAACTTCATCATCATCATCCGCAGAGCTAGCTTTTACTTTGAGCAAGCTAAAATTGTGAAAAGAGGACAAGAGAACAATTCGACCATGTTATTAATTAGCGGCATCTCTTGTAAGCTTTACAGATTATCTAATTTGTTCCTTAAACTATCGTGCCTTTGGGCCCAATTTTTATGCTACGACATGGATTTGTACAAGTACGGCGGATTAGTAGCCAGAGGCTCCAAACAACATGGATTACTATTAGTCTCACTGAATGGTTTTCTCATATTTTTGTTTTTTCAATATTTATATTCATATGTGGTATATTTATAGCGTTAGGCAAAGGGAAATGCAGCATTGAATGAAATGTAGGAGGAGTAGGTTGGCTGCGGATGGCCAATGGACTAAGCACAGAGAAATTAAGAGCATTGCCTTGGAGGTTTTAGACAACATGTCCTCTCTCTCTCTCTCTCTCTCTCTCTATATATATATATATATATATATCTGTCTTCTTTTAATAGTTTCATAGCCATTCACTTTTTGCCTGCTGGCTCCCCAGTATTTCAAGTTCTTACAAGCAGCCCTTGGAATGGAGGGTATTGAGTTGTTGAGATTTGACCGATTGGTGTTGCTAGTTGCAGCTGGTGGTAGTTGTAAAATTTTAAAAAGAACGAATATATGATATTCAAACTCATAAGAAAATAAGAAATACACTCACTCCACATTGACCTTTTTATTACCTTACCCCAAAACTCTCCCATTCGATGGGCCATTGGCATTGTTTTGGGTTTATAATCAATAGCAGGCGCAAATTCAAACTTGGTTTCTATTCTTTGCTCGGGAGTCCATCTAAAAACATTTATGGGCTTCCAAGGCCCAAAGTCCAGGAGTTCTAATTATGCTCCCTGAAAATGAAAATTACTAATTTCGGATTCCATCGAATTAAAATTAATAGCTGGGCGAGTAAAAGTTTACTCCTGCAATCCAAGTTCCATTAATTTGGCCATTGTATGTCGGCCATACCATACGAATGCATGAACTTGTAGATTTCGGATGCCTTCTTGTAAGAAAAATGCAGTTAAAAGCAAAGGAAATTATTGGTTGTTTAAGTAAAGAGAGAAAATTCCAAGAAATTTAAGTAAAGAGAGAAAATTCCAAGAAAGCACCTTCTCAAGGAAATGGAAGTGATCAAGTGAATGGGGTAAGAATTTTGAGCACGTTTTCTAAAAAGCCTTTGGTAAATTCCTCTTACACGTTATGTTGATGCTTTGGTCAAAACGAACGAGTAGAGTTGTTTACAGCTGAAGGAATTGGAGTCTCGTTAGGACTTAGGAATAGGACTTCCACTTTTTTCCCCTTTAGTACAAAATAGCCCACAAGACAAGTAGACCGAGTGTGACGCACGGGCTGCGAGATCCTTAAGCCTGCCATTGCCCTCTAAACTTTCCCGATCCATCAATCCTGCAGCAGAGCAGAGCAACATTTCAACGCGAATCTCTTTGTTTGTTAAATTGCCTTGCTACCTCTGTATTTTCTTGAATCTTGAGCGGCCAGGGAGGAAGCAAAAAGACTTCTTTAATCTAGTTTTCCTTCTTTTTTTTTTTGCTTTGTTTTTAGAGATGGAGAGGGCAAATTCTGAAGATGGAATTGGAGGCATTAGAGTTCCCATTGGGTTCAGATTTCGGCCCACTGATCAAGAACTGCTACTTCACTACTTGAAGAGAAAGGTCTACTCTTTGCCATTGCCTGTATCTGTCATTCCTGAATTGGACATTTTCCAGTTCAATCCCTGGGACTTACCTGGTTAGTTCATACTTTGTTTCATGCAGTTTGCTGTTGAGGCCTGAGCTTTATATTGTTCATTTTTCAGTTTGCTTGCTTAGAAATACTTTAGGCAAGTCTTGGTGGGAAAACATTTGTTTATTTTTCCTTGTTTTTTGCTGCTGTTTGATTTGATGAATTAGGTGAGTTGAAGGAGAAGAGATACTTCTTCAGCAAAAGAAAGACGAATATGGTGCACAATTGCAGCAGCCTTTTGAGCGCAGGTTGTGGGTACTGGAAGTTCACTGGCAAGGAGTACAGGCAAATAGTAGCGCCTGGAAGTAACCTAGCAATTGGGGTGAAGAAATCTCTAGTGTTCTGCAAAGGGAAAATTTCTAGTGGGTCGAAGACTCAGTGGATTATGCACCAGTTTAGCCTCGTGGGGGCTGTAATCACTCCATACTTAGCACAGGTGTGGATGATAAAAAAAACACTTACCTACTAGTACTAACCTTGTCTATATACTGAAACCATGTGTATAACTTGAGATTGATATGTCAATGCGCGTCTGTTCTTTGTAGAAACGAATGATACAAGTGGGAGATTGGGTTGTGTGCCGTGTGTACCAAAAGAAAAGGAAAGCAAGAAATGCTGGGACGGTCAATCAGCGCAAGAAATGTCCAAATTTGAAGATGAGAAACAAAGATGAGATGGGATTTTTAGTTTCTCAAGCATCATCATCATCATCTTCGTGTTCAAGTGGGATCACTCAAGTTTCTTCAAATGATTTAGATCATGAAGTGAGCAGTAAATTAACACATGAGCCTTTTGTGAAGTCGAGTCTAATGATTTAGATCATTTTTCATTTCAAATGTATCAATCAGAATCCTGCAGGAAAAATGTCTACAAGGGAACTTATAATCTTCAATTATTGATCTTAAATGTTTTTACCATATTATTGTTATTACTCCCATAATTAATGCATACCAAGGTTGCTTCACTTCATGGACAAGTCAATCTGTTATTCTTGCGTTTCCACATAAAAGACAAAAGGCTAATAGAGCAGTGGTTTTCGGCAGAATCTGAAGGTTATCTTATTTAAAGGCCAGTGCATGCCTTTGGGAATAAAAACCACGGATGCAAAGATAGAGAGAGGGGAAGTCGGGAAGAAACCAAAGAAAAAGGAGACAACCCGAGCTGCAGATGGTATTTATTAGTCCGAATAGAACTTTTCCTAAAAGAAGATCCAATTCCCTCCTGGCCTGCTATATATATATATATATATATATAAGAATATATAAAAGAAGAATAACTTAAAGAAGAAAATGATGGTCGATAGTAGTCAGCGGCATCTGCACATGTTGTTACTTAATTCATTGTTTATTCTTTCACTACTTGTTCCAATTAATTGGCGAATATTAATCCAATCCCCCTTACTATATTTGTTCTGTTTTCTGTAGTCTGTACGCGGAAATCAATTAATAACTTGTAATTACCAGTTAAAAACACATCCATTGGAACTTGGAAAGCACTTTGAATCATTTATTCCATTTGATATTTCATCTCCTATTCTAATGCGATGTACATATGCAAAATGTATTTGAATCTCAATTAATTATTTTTATAAAAAAATATTTAATATACATATCACACATTCATGCAATGGAACGAGAGATAAAATATGTATTGGAATAGAGAATCTAAATCGTTTGGAAATAGCTTACTTGACTAATAAATTAACACCGTACGATTGGAAATAGCTTACTTGACTAATAAATTAGCACTATAGACCATAGAGTAGCTATAAAAATCTAATAGTTTTTTTTTTTAAGAGAGAGGACATTGCAGATTATGAAATTTATTTTTTCAGTAAGTTAATATTATCATATTCTCAAATCAAGTAAATTAAAGTACAAACAATATAATCAAATGTACAAATATGCACAACGATATTAATTTGAATCGAACATGAGATCTTCCACATAACATCACTAGACTATAAACTAGACAAATATGAGAGTTTATTGGGATTAAATTGCGGCGTAAATTGCTGAGTTACAGCATTAGTTTAGTTCTAGTTAAAGGATCTTGTAGGTCCACTCATTATTGTTAAGGGCATTAAACAAGTAAATCGATCAAGTTTTCTTCTATAATCCCACCACGTACGGTCACCTCCATCAGTTATGATAACCAAACAGCACACTAAATTTTGAATTAAGCAACTACAATTCTGGCAATAAATACGTTGTTACACTTAGGCATTCCCCAAATATGCATTTGCATGGGAATTAACTGATCTCACGCTTCAACTTAGGAAAATTAATTACTTCTTACAGATTATACTATGAAAAGATTTAATTTGAAAAGTAACCGCGCCCGCGTCCAATGAGAATACATACATACATACATATATATATCATTAATAGACGATCTTAGAAACTCTGCCTTGCACATAACCATGTTTTGAATTACTTTTGTTATTATCATTGTTGTTAGTAGTAGTAGTATTCGATTTAGTACTTGATTTAATTAATAATCACCTGCTAGCTGTTCTGTAATGATGGAATTAATATAGGCCACAATTTAGGGGAGATGCATGGTTGTGTTGCTTAATCATAATAATAACAATAATAATAGTATTAATTAATTCTCAAGCAATCAATAAAAGCGTGCAGTTAATTATGTTTTTGAGCTAATAATTGACATATCTGGTGTGCATGGGGACGAAATAGTTGTTTTCAGGTTTAAAGACGTAGTCTGTCCCACCCGTTAACGATCTTATATAATTCCTCACCCTCGCTAATTAACTGCGTCCAGACTATTGAACTGCAAATGGTGGGCCTGTAACTGTAAGCTGTTCCTGTCATTTGGGCCTCAGGGGTGTGCATTAATTTGTGCAAAATTGAAACATACAAACAATGTGTATTCATCAATACCATCGATTTATTCACAGGAATTACCAAAAAAGAAAAAGCAATTATTTAACTTGCATATGTATTTTAATTATTTGTCGAATACAATTACAAATTACAAAGTGATGGAATCTGTGCTGTTGTGGATGTGGCAGAGTTTTGTGCCTGGTTCAATGCATATATGTATGTTGGCTTTCAGAAAATATCGGAGGAAGCATATATATGCTCCGCTCTAGCCGTCCATGGCCATGCCCATGCACGTACCGCTGGTCCAGAATTCATTAATACAAACCATATATGACCTCTCCTTCTCTTTCACACGAATTCCACACGCTCTAGCTAGTCTCTAGATAGATCTTCTCGATCCCCCCAATTATCTTTTTTTTTTTTTAATTTCCTGCTAACTGGTAATGTTATATATTAATTAATTTAATTTGTCTTATTAATATTAATGATGCTCCTCCTCCTCCTCCTCTGATGCTCCTCCCCCGATCCTCCTCCAATAATGGGTTGTGGCATTTCCAGGTATGACTCCACCCACATCGATCACGACTTCGACAGGCGCAGCACCGCCGAGTTTTGTATCGGAGACGTGGACGAGCATTCTAATATAATCCCCCCCACCAGAAACGACGGACGTCTCCTATTTGTCAACAATAATATTAATGGCGAACACGATTGTCGCATGACCAGCTGCGTATCGCCGCCAGCCTTATCTCCAGTACTCCATGTCAAACATATGGCTCCGGCGACACTGCAGCATGATGAACGTGCAGGCCCCCAACGCCTCATGAAGATCGATACTCAACTAGGCTCGCAAATGGAATTCCCCGCGACCCAGAAAAGAAGTAGTGTTGAAGAAATTAGGAGGAATTTGGAAAATCCATGTTCTCATGATCATGTTAATTATGCTCGTGATCATCAAGATCATAAACATGATAATTTAGAGATCAGAAAATCAAGTGCAAAATGTTTATGGGATGATGATGATGATGATGTTAATGATGGGAGAATCTCTAATTGTAATTTGGAGGACATGAATGGTACTGGTGGCGGTGCTAGTCCGTTGTTTATGGGATCACCAAGCTTTAGGGAGTACTGCATCGATGTTGGCTGCCGCTCCTCCTCCTCCGATGATCACCTCAACCCTGATATCAATAATTATAATATTGGTGAGCTTTGCAGTCCTCACAGCAATATTGTCATTTCTCACTTACAAAACCTTCACAAATCTTTTCTTTTTTGGGGATTATATATATTCTTTTTTGTTCTTAATCTCCTCATAATATATTGATAACTGGCCAGGAATATATTTTAATTGTTTTTTGAGCATTGGTTGTTTAAATTGATCATCCAATTAACTTGCGTAATCTTACCTCCAGGTAAGGGAAGACAGGCGGAAAACAATTAATGTATGAGAATTGCATGTCCATTAGCTACATATAGCACGTAATAATAAATTTTGATAGTCCAATAGCAGCATAACAATTTGTCATTAATTTTGGTTTGGAATGAAATTACAATAACATTTAAGGGTGCACTGCACTTTGAGTAGTATGTATATTATATGTGTTGTTTCGGTTTTGCAGGCAACGAGGACCTCAAAGAGAGGGAAGAAAAAATGTGGAGGAAGGACAATAATATTAGAGACTCTAATCATGAGGTAGGCATCGTCGCTCTCTATAAATTAAAATGAGGGAAAATACAATAAAATAAATAATTCAAGATGATTATAAAATCATATATTTTATCCCATCTCTATGTACGCGCGCGCACACACACACACACAATCAATTAAGAAATGTGTATGTACTTGAGAATGATCAATCTATGGTAGAGTAGTCTTGAATTTGATGAATTTGGTTATTTAATTCCATCATATTAATTGTTTGTGAAAGAGTCGTGGTGTTGTACATGCACTGAAAACAGGGATCTAGCGGGAGCAATGTGACGGGTGCAGTTAAAAAGACAAGAACGAGAAGATTTAAAAAAGTTTCCAGCTCAATTCACAAGCCCAGAGCTGTTAGGAGTCTAATGAATGTGGCCTCGTGTTACCATCCTCACCCCAGCGGCCACCATCACTCTCATCCTCATAATAATTATGACAACAATCACAATGTTTCCGCACGACCCAACTGATCACTTCTGAACTGAGATACATATGTGGAGTTTTAGATTACGTACACTGAAAAAATAAGACAAAAATTTTGTATAGTCTACGTCTTTTTTGCTGTAACGTCATTCTTTTACCCAATTTCCTCTCATGATCAGATATATACCGTTTTTGTTTCATCAACTCCATATTTATTAGATTCAATTTTGTGTTATATGCCTTGTATGGTTGTACTATCCCTCAGCATTTGCACATTCCAAACTTGAATTAATAGTAAAAAAAATGGAGATATATATATATATGTGTGTATATATCCTAATTTTTAATTTTTCCTTTAATCATTTCGTTATATATTTAGTATCCACAGTTAATTAAATACAAAATCTCTTACCTTGTGTGTGTTGTGTATGGTAAAATGATTAAGAACACAAGAATAATTAATTTTGAAAGTGATTTGATTGATGCAATACAGGTATCTTTTCAATATTTTTATTTAAGTATTGTGTGTGTATATATATATATATCTTTAAAAGTAAACCATCTAGTTGAGCTTGAGTCTCCAATTATGTTGGGGCAGACTCTCTTTGTCCTTGGGCCTTGACGAATTCAAATCAATCGATATGTTCCGGCAGCCTTTCACGCTATCAATATTCATTTCGTTGGAATTTCGATCTCTGATGTGGGCATGCTATCAACAAAATTAATTACTTACATAAATTTAAGAAATATTTTAATTAAAATATTTATTAAATCATGCCGCCGAATTATAACTCTATAGTTTCTTTATTGCGTTTTACAAATTGTTATTAGCATTCAAATTCCCCTTCTTATTTTTTTTTTCAAGTACTGAATTGAACATCAAAGTGTAATTTGGAACACTAATATTATTTTTTAAAACTTTTAGTATTTACTATATTATTACTTTTCTATATATCAGTTGCTTTAATATTATGTTAATATTATTTTATAAAATTTTTAAATATACTCAATTTTAGCCATACATATTACCCACCCGTTGCAACTTCAGTTTCGTCAAACATTTAAGGTGATATATATGATTAAAAATTAGTTATTTCCAAAAGTTTAAAATTGCAACTTTCGTGATGGAATATATTTGTGGCTCGTTGAAAAATGTAATATTATTTTTGTTATTTTTGACTAGTAAATTTGAGTTGAAAAGTTTATATTTATTGTGCCAATTTTAGAATAAGATATGAGTTTTGTAGATGTAATGATGTATGATATAATAAATATTCGAAAAAGATATTAATTCAAAGTAAATTAGTCAAAATTAATAATGAAATGAATTTGTGCTTTTTAAAATTTCATCTTCTTAATTTTTTTAACTATTTTTATCTTCCTTTTTTTGGGTTGTGTTCTTTAACTATTTCTTGAACTATATATTAATTATTTTCATATATTTTCTTATTTTTTAAAAATAATTAGAGAGGAGAGAGGGGGAAAGATTCTATCCAACAACTAGGCCCCACCCACCTCTTCTTTTGGTCAAATTCAATTTTCAGAACCGCCCGACATCCTTGTGTCAGCAAAATTTGACTTTTGACTCTTCCGTTCCCTCTCTTTTCTTAATTTGGTACAGCTTTCCTCTATTCTCTGCTTTAGTGTTTGCACCTGCTTCCCTCGCACTTTGTGCACTTCCATCACATAACTTATTGAAACATAGGTTGTGTTTGGTTATATTTTGGTAAGAATAATTTTATTTTATCAAAATATAA
>JACGDI010002507.1:26373-65589 GCA_014898725.1 Jacaranda copaia | reverse complement strand
CTTTTTACAAACTTTCTCAATTGAGGAGTTATTATACATAATCTTAATTTATATTGAATGTGAAATTGAGAGTTTTAAAATAATTTTGTCCCCTGGATAGGAAGAAAGTTTCTAAAAATACCCAACCTCGTCTCTTCTTAGCTGAATCGATAGTCATGAGGTGGTTTATAAGTTCATTCCCTTTCAATCTCACGCATGCTCCTTTTAGAAGCCTTCAACATATATGTAGGTGGAACAATTTATTGTTGTATTAGGTAGGACTGCAAATAAGTCAAGTCAGCTCACGAGCTTCGCAAGTTGAGCTCGAGATGATTTGAGCTTGAATTTTACCTTAAGTCAATCGTGAGTGGGGTATTCAAATTCAATCCAATAAACAAATACAAACTAATCCAACAAATCAAAAATTGAGCAAAATTAATTTTTTTTGGATTGAATTGGATTTGTTTTTTTAGAACCGATTAGATTGGATCGATTTTCGATTTTAATCTCAAAAATCAATTCAATCTAAACCGAACCAAAATTTATATTCTAATAATATAAAAATATATATCTTAATTGTAAATGCATAAATTAATTAAAATAAACTAAATATGGGATTTTTTCACTTTCAAAAATTAAATATATGGGAATGATTATTGCAGATTTATAACTTTATAATTGTGTATTCTTACATAATTTAACTTAATTTCACAAAATTAGTGCGATATGATAGCTAAATGAAATTTATAAATTAATTAATTAAATTAGTTTAATTATCAATAATAACTTGTCAAATATTTCAATAAAAAATTCAAATTGAAAAATCAAATTCATCGATCCAATCAAACCATTTTAAAATGGATTGAATTGGATCGGATTTATAATAAAAATCTAACTTATTCAAACCAATCAAATATATATTATATAGTTTGGACTAGTTGGCTTTTTGTCCAAAAATCTATCCAAATCGAACCGCGAACACCTCTATTCTCGAGCCATTGTTTCTATAAGCTCGAAGCTCACGAGTCCAGCTTGCGAGCTAATTTATATTTTTTTTATATTTTTTTAATATTATTAGTATATAATATATTATTAATAATATATCTTATATATGAATATAATATATATAATGTATATAATAATATATGACTAACCTAAATTCAAAATAAAAATAAAAAATAAAACTAAAATATTTTAATTTAAGAATGTTAATCATCACATTTTTTTCATTTTATTAAAAAAATTTGAGCTCGGGCTCGAGCTTACAATATTTCATAATTTATTTACAAATTCAAGCTTAATCAAATGGAGTCGAGTTGAGCTTGTAAAATTTTGACAAGCTCGGCTTGGCCCATTTGATACCCTAGTATCAGACCTTCATACTTGAGAATTGGTTTGGCTATCTTTATGTGCAAATTTAGCAGAACAAAGATAATTTGTTGCTTTTGAAAACCTTTGTTGGAAGGTTTCTAATTATACTAAACCTTTTCCCACATTGGAAAAATTGAGAAGGAACTTGAGGTAGTCCTTTCGATACTTCTTGTTGCGCCTTTCGACATAACCAAAAGGGGAAAGGAAAAAAATGATATAATTATGAATTGGATTGACATAAAATTCACCAAATGCATTTTAATTTGTTAAATATTGAAAAATTTGCAAAAGCATTTCAAAAAACATGAACAGAAAATTATAAAAATAAAGAAACAAGCAAAAAAAATATTAATAAAAAGATTATATTGCTTATTTGATCGTCTAAGTTCTACTCAAATAATCACATCAAATATTTTTTAGCATATGGTTAATATTTAAAATCAAATAAATGCAGATATGAGGGCCTTAATTAATTAAATGATATAATGTATTCAAATTTTATAAAACTACTCAATAATATTATTAAAAATCATTAAATAAAATATTTATGATAATGTTATAATAAATGAATCATAGATTCAAGCATAAAAAATACGAGGCTTTGGGAAAACTAGAAAAGCAGATAGTTTTGCAGGGAAGAGAGAGAGAGGAAATGGCGGTGAAGAAAATATGAAACTACTTTTATTACGTGAGTTTTCAATTAATTGCCCATCGAACAAACACTTTTAAATAATTTCCGTGAAATTTTAATCCATCAGTCCATCCAACGAAGGATTCCACGTCACATATGACAAGTTTGACTATCTTGTAGGCCGTAGCTGCCCTTTTTTAGGGCAAAATAGTCAAACTGTAGAGGGTGGATTGTTTTTCTTCCCCTACTAAAGTTTTATTGCACGCAACGTAACGCTTCCCGCACGCCGTTGAATGCTTGAAAATTGACCTCCCCTGCCGCTGCGGCCTTCGGGCGTGAAAGAATTCTGTGATTGGCCAGTTGAGAGAGACTTTCAAGTACAAGTTTTATCGAGAAGGTAACTTCTGTTACGCGACTTCAGTTCACACTGGCATGATTGGAGAAGAGGGAGCCTGAGGGGAGATTCTAGTCTGACCCAAGTTAAATTACGTGAAAGGACATTGAGCGAGAGACGTCAGTCACTGTAAGTCTATAACAGCAGCGTAGGCTCCTCATTTTCGGCGAATAACGTTAGAATTTTCTTCTCTCCAATTTAGATTAACCTTTTTTCTTTACCTCTATTTTTCTTTTTCTAGTTTCTCACTTTTTAGTCCAACTTTTTGTTAGAAATTTGGAAAATAGAGAAGCTCGACTTGTTCGTTTTGTAAAATTTTCCAAAATCTAAGAGGAGCTAAATTCTCAGTTGAGTTAGTGGTTTGGAGATGAAATCGCCTCTGGAGAAACTTAGAAAATTGGGGCTGAATAAGGGCGAGGCCAAGGAAGATTGGGATCATCATATTTCGGCGCATACAGATGGGTTAACTCAAGCAGCAAAGGTGCATCTTATTTGATTGAATGTTATTTCATTTTTTGGATGGATATTGTTTTTACTTGTGCTCTGCTTCTACAGCGTCTCAATTTTTTTCTTTTAAGACAGTGTAATGTAATTTAGGCCCTGCATCAATTTTGTGTATAAACACGGTGCATTGATTTTGAAGCCAATGCTGACGGATCAGTTCACTGAGTAGGGTGGTTTTGAGCGAATAACCCGTAGTTAGTAATTATCGGAGGAGTTTTGACATCTAATAGAGAAATTGTATAATACTAGACTACTAGCAGAGATGTGAGTGGGAAAAAATGAATTCCAGTTAAATAGGATTTCTACTCGGTCTAACTTTAGACATATTTGAGGCTATTAGACTCGTTTTTGCGGGTATGGATTGCTGATTAGTACCTGAAAGTGCAATACCAAACTTGTGAATGTATTGCTTTTTTTTTTATTATTATTATTTTTATTTTTATTTTTATTTTTATGTTGATGTTGCGTGCAGACTTAAATCATTATTGGTATTTCATAATTGGAACAGTTCACCACCACTTTTTTGGAATATGACTATGTTTGGTTTGCTGTGCTATGCTTGCAGGATATGAAAGACATGAGAACATGCTATGATGGCTTACTTTCTGCGGCTGCCGCTACAGCAAACAGTGCTTATGGTACTTTCTCTATATGTTTGTACTAGCTGAACTTACATTTCTGACTGTTGAATCTCATTTTGGATGAAAGAAATCACTCTTGGATGCTGCTGGTGGTTTATAGAGGAGCTCCCAATGATTTAGACATGTGCTATCCTTCTTAAAAGTTTGCCATATTTTTTGAGAAATTATCTGAAGCTCTTATACACTTTACTGGAAGTTTAAACACCCTTGGAAACGTACCGCTTCCAATTTTCAGCAATGAAACTTTTGACCACTAAAGAAATACAAACTTATTGGACTCCTAACTAATGAAATGTAAACAAATGGTAGTGGACCTTAGAGGTTAACTGTGATTTGATAGACGGGGCTTTTGAATTTTGAATGCATTGGAATCCCATTTCTTCGATGCTAAGACTTAGTTGCTTTGCACGATAATTTTCTCCTGAAATATTTCATATATGTATTCAGGCTGATTCTCATCTAAAATTCCAGGGCCTCCATTTCTGTTGCCAAATATATCATGATTTGATTTTAAGACCCGGCACAAGACTTGCCAAATTTGCAGGGCTAAATGTTGTAATGGAATTGAAAAATTCAATAACCAATGAACAAAAGTGCCAAAGGTGAGTGTTAAAAAGGTGAGAAAAGTAAAAGAGGCTGCAAACATCAAGTAAAATTTGATCTCAATATTAATTTAATAAAACAATCTTATTGGATGCATTAACCCAAATTTTAATGCTCATTACTCTGTGAGACATAATAGGTGGAAAATGTGAAAGTGAAAAGTGTTTCTTTTTGATGTTGATGAGCAGCCCTCTTCCCGAAGTATTAAATTTTTGTATAAAATCATCTATCATCCTTAGATGTTGCTATTATCCCAATATCTCAAACTATGAAATATCATTGAAAAGATATAGGAAATATGTAAATGTCCAAAAGAAATGAGAGGGAAAGGTGTCGTTGCGGTAATATGCACACAGAGGTATGAAAAAATATCATATCCCCCATTTGATAAAATGACCCCAAAAATCTATTCTGTTCAAAAATTTGTAAGTGGAATGGAAAATGGGAAGATGGTGAGATTAAGATTGTATTTTTAGCAAGTAACCTATAATATGCTAAGACTTAGATATAAATTATGTCTCTATATAATTTATTTATGCCTCTTTCTTATTTTTATGGGATACAAAAATAATTATTTCATCTTCAACGTGATATTTCTCCTTCCAGAGTTTTCAGAGTCTTTGCTGGAGATGGGGAATTGTCTACTGGAGAAAACTGCAATGCATGATGATGAGGAAAGTGGTGAGTGAGCCAGTTTCTTTACTTATAAACGGTGCTTTAGTTGTTCTTTGACAGAAATGCGAATGATGCTTTAATATGTTTGTGTGAATTCTTCAATGTATATCAAGCAAAGCTAAAGCCACCTTGGACCAATTTGAGACAAGTTGAGACAAACATGTTCATGCTTGGTTTAATTTTCTCAGAATGCTTGACTGTGTTTGTTAGATTCCCATATTGAATAAGTATATCTATAGTGGTCTCTTTATATAGCCTTAGACACTCCTCACCTCTTGAACTAGCTTTTAGGGTGAGTTAGGTCTGAGGTTTGTTATTGATATGGTATCAAAGCTACTCATTCTTGGTATTGGGCTACCTTTATATTATTCCAGCTTTAGATGTTCGTTCCTAGATGTGCGCAGGTGTGTTAGATTTCCACATCGGTTAACTATATGTATAGTGATCTCCTTATATGGCCTTAGACAATTCTTCCCTCCTAAGCTACCTTTTGGGATGGTTAGGCCCAAGGTCCATTATTTGATAGTATCCAATGAGATTTGGTCCTGTCAAACTTGTTTCAAGCTTGAATAGCTTAATATTACTACATAAAATTTATCATTTCAGACCTTCTTTAGGTAATATTTAGCAGTTAACTAGATGTAGAGGGCATTAAATTTTGATTTGTTAAGTTAATAGACTGGATTGAAATGAGCTTTTTTCTATGATCTTGACCTGATATGAGTAGTTTGATTTGTCTGTGAGCCTAATTATTTTGGCATCTAGAATTCTATTAATGAGTGTTTTCGTATACCTGACTTTTGTGATTATTTCTTTCTTACTCCACATCAGAAGATAGTGAAAATGGTGTTTGTATGCTCGTTGCGTCTTTGTATCATAAATTACCAGTTTTAGTGCTAATAATGCCTTTTTCAGATTATAATTTTGTTTTCTAGGTACTTTTCAGGTGCATGGCTAATTGTTTCAGATGCTGATTCTAAAAATCTTATGTTAATGTTCGTATTTGGTTGTTCTCTTCTTTTCCTCCACCTGATTTTTTTCTTTCTTGAAGCATCTGACTTTTGCTTCTAGTGTGCATGTAAATGGATTTTCCAGAATGGTGGGAAAGCAAAATTAACATCTATATTATTTTTTGTTGTCATGCAGGGGGAGCATTATCTCTGCTGGGGAGGGTGCAGCTTGAACTTCAGAAATTTGTTGACAGCTATGTTAGTGTTTGTTGTCTTATCAATCTTTAGTATCTCCTTATGTACTGGAGAACCCTATTGTAACTCGCTATTTTCTATATTTCAGCGGTCACATATTATGATGACAATTACAAACCCATCAGAATCTCTCTTGAGTGAGCTACGGACAGTGGAGGTTTAAATACTATTTACTCAATTTTTACTTTTATTTTTGTGAATATGTGTATGTGAACTCAAGGCTTTTTTAGTTCTAGAACATAATAAGATGTTTCTGTATTAGTAGATGACTTTTTTGAGTTTTTAGTTATCCACGACCATCTACATATACATTATGAAAATGAAGGTTTGCAGACATAATGTGTGGTATGGTATGTAGGACAAGACTTTATTTTTTGGCCAGCAATGGGATACTCTTATCATGAACCTTGCTCTATAATCTAAAGTTGAGCTTGAAAGTAACCCAATATGACATGTAATAGGTGCCCCATTAAAGTATTTATTTGCTATCGTGGACACTCTTAAAGTGAAACTTTCCCTTGACAAGTGCATCAATATAATATTACAGCCTTGTGTGTACTATAATTGAATTTGGATGGTGAGGTAAATGTTTAAACTTAAGGTTAAACATTTCCTGGTCCTTGGGGCCAGTAGATCACGCTGGCCATCTTGTTATCGCAATGTTTTAGAGTTTAGTATAATTTGTAAGGTAGATTTGTTGCTGGTGCATTGTTTTATTCCATTCCTGGTGATGATCTATTTTCCACTGGCGCAGGAGATGAAATTGCAATGTGATGAGAAAAGGTATATCCATTTCTTCCCCATATTTCCTTAATGGATATTATTGGTCATGCTACATTCTATTGACCCCATGCAAGAATTACAGAGAGATGTTTGAATACATGGTGGGACAATTTAGAGAAAAAGGAAAGTCAAGACATGGAAAAAGGGAGACTTTTACCTCAGAGCAATTGCAAGCAGTTCGTGAAGAGTATGATGAGGCTGCAAGGCTATGTGTTTTTCGTGTAGAATCATTGAAGCAAGGGCAATGCCAGAGTATATTAACACAGGTTGCTCGTCACCATGCAGCACAGGTTTTTTTTATTTTCCTTGTATGATGTCGAGGTTGATAACCGTTCTTCAGTCTCTTATTAGTTTCCTGATTTTTTGTCCCATTTTCTGCAAATAGTTAAACTTTTTCCGGAAAGGACTCCAATCTCTTGAAGCTGTGGAACCACAAATTAGAAATGTTGCAGAAAAGCATCACATTGATTATCAGCTATGTGAATTGAATGGTGGGGAAGAAGGTGACGATGAAGGGAACAGTTTTGAGACTAACGAAGATGGAGAATTAAGCTTTGACTATAGCCTAAACAGGAAGGAGGTAGACAATACTAGCACATCGAGGAACTCAATGGAGGTGAGCTTTTCATTTGGCCTTCTCTGTTTACAGCTTCGGAGCAAATTGCTGTAAACTGAGTTATTGATTCAAAGTTCTATTATTAGATTGAGTAATTGATTCTCAAACTTCTATTATTTCATACTACCAAAGAGGGCTTTTTCTGTTGGTATTTGTGTGTTAAATTATTTTGTACTTGGGAAAAAATAGGAAAGTGTTTTATGACTCTTGCCATGGTAAGAAACAAAATTTGCTGTAAATTTTGTCTTGAACTTGGTATCCCCTTTGGTCTGTGATGTAGCAAGTGAATTATATCTTTAAACATACAATATAAGTGAACCAATGCTGCCTCAACTTGTTATGTGGTGCTTTTTCTCTTGCACGGTAAATTTGGCGAAGCTTCTGTTTGTAAATGATAATTCATAGGAAGAAAAATTGAGTAATTGCCTGCAGCAAAGTCAGGGGACCCTAGTGTTTGTGAAGACTTCGTGCATCTGCAGCCTAGTTGTGCTTTAGCTGTTATTGAGAAGAATGGCTCCAGCAGAAGTCAGAAGTACTTCTTGCAATGTTCTTCTTGACAAAAGTTGGGCAAAATGTTTCAATGAGAGCAATGTGCTGCAACTGCTCCTAGATTATCACTTGTAGGAAGAAACATGATAAGAGTTTCGGAAGAGTCTAGTAGCATAAAAAAGATTCAGACGAAAACTTCAACTTGATACTTCATATTCTTGGTACTTCCACTTCGGGTAGAGTCTAGTGGCAATGAGGATTATCATAAGAAGCTCACATTTTTATTTCTTGTGGAGCGTGATTGGAGTACATCTTTTTCATATTTCACTTAAAACTTCTAATTGGGATTCCCTCCCTTCGAGTGAAGTTTCTGTTCTGAACTTGTGGGTTTATTTCTTGTAGTTAGTAGAAACATTGTTTATGACTATCTTTTAAGCTGTGTTTTTGCGTGCACAAAAATTTACCCCATTGAATACCTAATTGATTATAGCATGTGGGTGCTGTGTGCATGCCTGTATAATCTGTAAAAAGATGAACGTCTTTTTCTTAGATTTTCAGAGTTTGTAATGGTATTGGCTGTTTGATGTGTTGATATGGTAAAAGCTGCCATGAACAGATTCTAATACTTAATTAAGTCATTTTGGCTCTGTGCATTTCATTAGCTGTGGCCTGGATATCTCTATTCTTTTGTGTCAATCTGCCCCTAAGTTTGTCTACCTATATGGCCCATGCGACAATTTTGCATTGCAGCTAATATATGTCCTATTTTTATGGAATTTGCAGCTGGATCATTCAGGTGCTCCAAGTTCACAAACATCAGGAATGAAAAATGTCGAGGTGCAGATTAACATTGGGAAAAACCAAGGGGATCTAACACTTAGTCAACAACGTCGAGCAGGTAGTCATTCTGCTCCATTATATGCAGAGAAGTTTGACCCTGTTGAAAGAATTAGAGAAATGCGGACATCTGTGCAGAAATATAATAGACATGTGCTGCCCACTCCAGATGATGCAAAGGGTTCAATCGCTAGTTCTACACCACTATCAAGTGCCACAGTATCTGGTGGGAGCTCAAAAAGTCTGTGGCATTCATCCCCACTGGACATCGAGAAGCAAAAGAAATTTGTAGATGACCACTTACCTGCACGCAATATCCCAAAGTCCCAAGTATCAGCTGAAGAGAACAGCAGCAATAAGCATGTTCTCCCACTACCCCGTCCTCTGACTGAGGGGGCTGCTGTTCCACAGTCTGATACAACGAGTGGATTTGATAGTCAGAAAATCAAAAGACTAGCTTTCTCTGGTCCATTAGCTAGCAAACCATCATCTAACAAACCACTTGTACCCACAAGTGGACCTGTTAGCTCTGGTGAAGTTTCTGGTTTACTTAGTCGTGTATCTGGTCCCCAGCCGCCCTCATCTTTGAATGTGTCTCACAATGCTCCACCTCCCCCTGTATCTTCACCCAAAATTAGTGAACTTCATGAGCTCCCTCGACCCCCTGATTCTCTTGGCTCCAAGCCCATGCGTTCTTGGGGGGCTCTTGGACACTCTGCTCCGTTAGTCAATAGAAATCGAGAAGTATCTCCAACAAATAGAAATCCTTTAGCGTCATCAAAAGAAGGGTCACCACTCCCACTTCCACAACTAACTGTTTCTCGAAGTTTCTCTATACCGTCTAGTAGTCAGAGAGCAATAGCTTTACAGCCAGGCAAGCTATTGGAATCTTCTCAAAATGTGCAGAAGACAGAAGTTACTTCTCCTCCGCTAACACCTATACCCCTCTCAAACATGAAGTCGCCAAACTCTGGACAGATCAGAGGTAAAGTGAATGATTTTCACAGTTGAGTCTTCTAATATATTTGGCTGATGCTTTGACAGCATATGCTTATACTAAGTGCAGATTATGCAATTAGGTTGTGATATGTGGGTGAAAGAAAAAAACTTGATATTTTATGGGAGAAACTTCTTCTCATGTCGTTTTCTGAGTCCAAATCTGAAATTCAAGGGATGCAAGTGGCAGCTGAACTATTGCACCCGTCCATGGAATATTTGCAGTATTTTGGTTTTTGGGGTTGAGTATATTTTGCCAGCTTTCTGCTGTGTACAAGTGTGTATATAGTCATTTCGTTCTCTTTGTATTAACTTCAATTTGTCAAAACACTTTAACCCTGCTGAATCAATATTTTTTCTCGGACTAGATTGAGGGCTTAATCTATATCAATGTTGGCAGCTTTGATATGTGATGTAACTGAATTTCATTTTCTAGGGTGATGAGAGGTGGGGTTTGGTTTGAAGAAGGAAAGCACAGGATGTGTACAAGTTGAATATGGATAGCTTCATACTAAGAAAGGGTCGTTGAATTCTTGAATAACTGGAGTACCTGTGGTTATAGTTGCTGCTCTATGGTATTTTTGAAAGTGGACAAAAGTAAATTTTCTGGAGTTTGATGGTGGATTAATATATTTCCAATAGGGCGGGTATGTAATTGGAGGGTGTCCCCTCTTTTCTCTTCCAGGAGGAAAAGACAGGTGAGAATTGAGAAGATGAAGATGATGACAATGAAAGAGCTTGCGAGAGGGATGGGCTATTTTAGCCAGGTAGAGGGATGGTTTGATGTCCCAATCGGATCCACCTAACTACACAATGCGTCGGAAGAAGGCATGCCTAATACTGAAGAGAATAGTGGGAATGGTGGTATTGACATGCCTAGTACAACCCGTTTCAGGTGTCATTGGAGAGCACATTTACCGAGCCCCCACCCCCCCAACACCAAAACCCACTTGGATCAGGTCTTTCCAACACATTTTCAAACGTTAGCAAAATAAGACTTGAAATGTGAATGGTATTATCTGAAATCTGAATCACATTCATATCTCTTATACGAGTCTTTTTATAATTCTGGCCATATTCATTCATCAATTACTGCCCTTCGCCATGCGACATCTCAAATTGGAATATGTAGCACTTTTAGCAACTTCTTCCGTCATTTTGCCTTAACTCTTGCATGCATCTGCCCGCTCTATTCTCCTCTGTACTCTCTCTCTCTCTCTCCGATACGCACATGCTGACGCTCAACAAATATATTTTCGGTTTGGTGCTTGTATGGGTATTATGCAATTGATTGGACAATCAGACCTTTCCTTCATGTATGAAATTTCTCAGCATACATGTCCCATCATCATTTTTTCTTTTTCTTTTTCCTTTTTAAAAGATTTTGGGATGTGAAAGCCGTGGTCTTAACTTCCTATCAATTTCATAAATATAATTTTGGTTTATCCACTCTAATATGAACATTCTTGATTAATTTTCAATAATGTGGGAAAGATATATGTATCCTGGATTATGGTTCAACTGCAGTATCTCATAAGAAAATCTATAATAACGTTTTGGATTTAAATATTATTGGAACTTTTCAAATTATTAATTTTTGGGAAAAGTAAGTGTTTAAGGTGATGGACCGAAGGGGGAAAGTTGCCTCAAGTGAATTGGCATGGTCCGCTTCCATATGGCACAGGGCTGGGAATGAATTCACAGCCATACGGTTGACTAGTGATTACTAATGTTGCAAAGGACAATCCCGACTCAGGACAGATCTTTGGGGTTATTGCTATAAATTTTTATTTCTTGAAATTAAAATCTTTTTTCTTCTTAAGTTAAAACACACACACCCATTTTATTTTATATTTGAGAATAAGAGCAATCTTATTAAATGTTCTCCACATTTGGAACCCTTGCATTACTCAGTACCAATTTAATCACATTTTCTTTGTTAACATAATTTTCAAGAGAATTTTCTTACAAGAATTTTCAGAAAGTACGGAAACAAGATGACCGCTTTCATGTTTCAACCAAAACGACTTCGTCCAGTGGCCAGACGGGAATGTGGAAATCGACGTTCCATTGCACCCTCCAGCCATTTGTTATGCGGAACGTACACATTTGGCCCGAAGCAACACTAAATTACGATATACAACCCTACTCTCTCCATCCACTCGCCACGCTCCGAACCTCAATTCCCCTGCACTTGCAAATTCACCGTCTTCTCATCCTGCAATGGCGAATTGGATTATCGGGCCTGTGATCTGTACTTTGGCAGTTCTGTTGCTGCCCTCATCAACGATCGCCAGCTCCGAAGGACCATTTGTTGTGGCTCATAAGAAGGCCTCACTCACCAGGCTCAAGCCCGGCTCCGAACGGATCTCAGTCTCCATTGATGTCTATAATCAAGGATCCACGTAAGCTTTACTTCTTTTCTTTTTTAGTCACATCCGCCTTATATATGGTAAATTCAATGTATATTCGGGATTCAGCTCGGAACCGTATATGATCTTTCCTTCTTTCGCCTTTTTATGCTTTTTGGCTAATAGGTGTGTAATGAAGGTTTTCAATAAATGCTTTGGGTGATAGATTTTGTTGTTCTCTTAAACAATGAAGCTGAAAGTTAGATCAGGATTCGGGTAATAAGGATTTAGTAACGTCTATGGATTTATTTCTCCATCCGGAGTTAACTTTTTCCTCTGTTAGAGTGCTGAGATAGTAATTAAAGTTTGAGGTTGGCTTTTTGGCTGAAGATACTAAAGGAAATCGAGGCTAATTGCTAGGCTTGGAATTTCCTCCTTGAAAAATATTGCGACCTAGATGTCCTAATTCATCTAGCAGTGACGAAAGCAGCAAATTATGGTAAATTATATTAATCAAATTTGAAGCCTTGATCTGGGAACCAGTTTCCATACTGTGACTGAGTGCATTATTAACTGCTGGAGGCTTTCTTCTCAAGTAAAAGATTAAACTCTTGTTGTTATTTTGCATATTTTTGCTTATTTTCCGTTTGAATTCTTTTCTCATGCATTATGCTTCTTCATTTTCAGGACTGCATATGATGTAACACTTAATGACAATAGCTGGTCTCAAGATATATTCAATATTGTCTCTGGTAACACTTCAATGTCGTGGGAAAGGCTTGATGTGTAAGTTATTATTCAACACTTTTTTTAGTCGACTGGTGGCTGGTCTTCTTTCAGTTAATCTGTAGTTGCGGTTGGTCTTAAGCCAACCAATCTCTTTATCCTGCCAATTTCACTAATTGCAGTGGGGCTCTTCTATCACATTCCTTTGAGTTGGAGGCAAAAATAAAAACTGTTTTTTATGGTGCACCAGCAGTTCTTACTTTCCGTATCCCCACCAAAGCAGCCTTGCAGGTTTGGCATTTGCCAGTTTTACATATGTGGTAGCTTACACGTATATTATGAATGTTGTGCCACACTTTAATTTGTCCAATTCCCAGGAGGCATACTCAACTTCAATCCTGCCTCTTGATGTTCTAGCAGACAGGCCTCCCGAGAAGAAGTTTGATTGGGTAAGCTTTGAATAAATTAGATTTATATCATTGTCCTTCAACCTATTATTTGTTGAATAATGACATCCTCTTTTGGTGGTGGCCATGGAATTGTTTGTGGTGGTGCCCGCTATCATTCAGGCTAAGGTATGGCTCAATCTGGACTATCATCATTGATCCTGATGTTGTAGTGAATCATTTCGTCTGTGCGTGATTTCTTTTTACGCTCATGCTATCAAGAAAGGAAATGAAACTGGTTAATGCTTGAAAAGGAGGATGTAACAGATCATTGTCATTTTAATCTTCGTCATTAATATTCCAACTGGGAATTTGGCTATGTTAGGGGTGCTAAAGTGGGAGGAAAGGGTGGTGAACTGAGAGAATTGGCTCTAGGCTTGTGCCTCGGATGATGGTGGTGATGGAGGAATGGGGATGGGCGGTAATATATAACATGTGTCTTTTCATACACATAATCGGCACATGTTTCCTTGGAATTAAATCTCTTCCATTCTATCGTCCATTTTTCTTTTCCTGATATGCATGGGTTTAGTGTTCCAACCGCTGTCTTTTTGCTGACTCTGAAGTTGTGCTTGCAGAGACTACTGGCAAAGTATGGATCTCTTATCTCAGTGATCTCTATTGTGGTTTTGTTTGTGTACCTGGTTGCAACTCCATCAAAATCTAGTGCTGCAAAGGGAAGCAAGAAGAAGCACTAATCTGCACTTTCAATTGAATTTCAAATGCGTTGATCACCTGCTTTATCGTCAGCAGCCATATAGATGTCGGCTTTGTCAGGGCAAAGTTACACTCCGTAGAGAGCTAATAGTAGACAATGGACATGGGATAGCAAGATAATCTGCGGCCTCTTCCTAATCTAGCTAGAACACGCCATTACTTGGAAGTTTGCTGTTATAAATAAAAATTGTTCATTTTCTATTTGTAGTTTTTATTTATTGTTTTTCCCTCGAGCTCTGGAATTTTATGTTTAATCCATTTTTGTTTCTTCATTGATCGACTTGTGGTGGGTGGTAGCACCTCTATCTCTATAGAGTAATTGATTTAATGAAGTAAGAATGTGTGTATTGCGTGGAAAAGTGGGCAAGCTAGAAACTCGTTCCGCCTTGAGCATGTCTTTTGTTTTGTGTTATACTAATTGTCATTATCATCAAAAGCGATAAGACAAATAGAAGATATGGAATCTGAAAGTCAGGCAAAATCTTTGAAGCTCAATGTTGGGGTTGGGATGATGGATTAATGCTCCCATGAAATAAACGTAAAGATATTATTAAGAATTTAGAATCAAAACATAAAATTATACTTTTAGTATGCGTAACAGCAAAATGTGTGTGTGGGTGTGTGTATTAGAGATTATATATTTTTTTAAATAATAAATATGCATACATAAATGTATTAATAATAATTTTTATTTTTTTTTTTGCGTTGGAATAATTAAATTAAGGTGTTAATGGGTTTGGACCTGACTGAGTTGGGTTGTGTCAGCCCATGGCAAAGCGCACAAACAAGTTGCATAGTGTTCAGTCATTGGTCATTTGTCGGCGCGCTAGAAAAGGGGAAGCCAATTCTCGTAAGTTGCCTCAACAAATTTAATCGCTCTTCTTTTTCTTGTTCAGCCTTTTTAATCAAGGGAGCAGTTCTTGTTGTTTATCCTATTTTATCACAGGAGAGGAGAATTACAGGAGAATCAAAAATGAGTTATCAAAAGGTGCCCCAAGAAAAGTACCCTTCTCCAGGTCAATCTTCTCTACTCAACCAAGCTTGGTCCGCTTTTTCTATTTCATTCTTCCTGTAAATTCTCAATTGAGCTAGTTCTTTTGTGGCCACTGCATTTCTTAATTAATGTTTGATACGTTCTCATCAATTTCATTGAGTTCTTTGGTTTCATCAGGGTATGGGACGGTATATCCTCCACCGGCGTCCGCGCCACCTCAACCACCGAATGAGGGCTATCCATATCCGCCACCGGCGGGGTACCCATATCCACCACCACCACCACAAACTGGGGCTGGTTATCAGGGATATTTCAATGGAGGACACCCTCCACCCCCGCCGCCTCCTCCACCCCAGATTTATCACCACTATGAGCATCACCATGACAATAATCATTCTGGTTGTTCTTCCTTTTTACGAGGCTGGTATGTTGATTTTTTTATTCCGTTGCTGCTAGATCTTTTGTGAGTTGCTGTACTGATATGTTTTTGGTTTTTGGACCATTATTTCTGGAGGGTGGGGGGTTTCGGTTGGTTAATCTAGAATTGGTTCAGTAATCAATACTTGAAATACTGGTCAAATTGGTCCTCGTCTTTAATAGAGGCTTCGAGCTCTTTAACAATGCAGCATTCTTTTATCCAGCTGCAGCATCATACTATCTAGGATCTGCAAAGGTTCTTGGTTTTCATGTTTTAGCACCTGATGTGTGAATTTATGACATGACTTATTAACAATAAAGCATGTAAAAATGGTTGTTAGTTGAAGGATGTCTGCACAACTGTGGCTTGGGTTGGGTATCTGAAAAATTTTGGTAGACTTGAATGATACATCATCCAAGCATGGCTTGATTTCTTAATGAGCTTTCTAAATGGACTTTAAGCTCCAGCTCAGGTAAGAGTACCTCAGATAACTTGAAGTTTGTTTTCTTTTTATTTTCTAATTTATTCACTTAACGATATAAGCTCTATCCACTCTTGAATAAATCAATGAAGGAAATAAAACATCTTTGGCTTAGTTGATTGAGTTAACAGACCAACTAGCTCCATAGGTCAATCGGTCACTGGTGGAAGTATGAGAAGCTTGATATATATTTCATCCCATTGCAAGGGGGAGAATTTTGGGGGCATATTTGCAAGAGCCGTTACAAGCTCTATGGGAGTCTTGGGGGTGCCAATCTATACTTCATTTCGGATTATCTGAAAAATTCCATCTCTCATAGAGGAAGAGTGGTGATGGTTCAGATGGTTGAGATTTGAATGATTGTTCAGGCAGGGCTCCATCTACCCCCATTCATATCCTCCCTGCTGATAGTGTCAAACTAGGAAGGAAATAAGAGCCTTTGCCTGTTTACACATAGAAGTGAATGTCACCTGTGTGTTGACTGGTCCACCGCCTAAAAGATTTCTAGAATCCTTTTCTAATTTCATTATTATTAATGATTCATGCAACATTTTGTTTAATCAAATTAGGAAGAGGGAAACAGAAAGTTGCTTCTTAAAGTTGAATTGATTGCTCAAGATGCCAACTCTTGCCAATTGTTGCGATTCTCATAACCATTTTTTGGACTGCTTTCAGAGCAAAATTATTTGGCTGCTAAGGCTTTGTCAAACCTGAACATTTTTTGACAAACTTACTGGCAACTTAGTAGAATAAACCCCAAAATTTTTCTTAGTGAAAGGCTGAAGTGACTCTGAGATCAAGGTCATATAAGCATGGTTGTTCTCTAGCTACCTTTTGAAGTGAATTCTTATGTTGTCTTCTTTGTTTCATTGTACTTTTTAGAAACATGAAAATGCATTCATGAAGGAATGCCACAAATTTTGTGGACTTGGAATAACCAAGATAACAAGCAGAGTCTGCATTAGCTTATATAAAAATTGCTACCTCATCCACTTCAACAAAATCAGGTTTTTCCTTTTGTGAAGTTTGTATTTATTCTGTTCCAGTGTGTATTCAGGGGTCTAACTCATCTTATTTGTAGATCAAACTTCAAAACTTCTGTATGAGTATAATTCTTTTGAGAAGCACCATTGTTAAAGATAATCAATTTGTTTGTCATTTGTAGTTTAGCTGCCCTTTGTTGCTGCTGTGTATTGGAGGAATGCTGCTGCTGCTGCTTTTGAGTATACAAGTGTCCTATATGATGTACCAGTGGCATGTAGTAATACGCTGTTTCTGTCTCATGGAATTACTGTTCTTTGTGCCTTGTTCCATGAGAATGTATAATGGTACTATTCTTATCAATTGCAAAAACAAAACGAAATGTTATCTGCAGCTATATCTCTGAATAAATTTGTTCTTCATGCCCCTGAAAGTTTGAATTTGAATTGGTATGTTGATCGTATAACAAATCTCTTAACTGTTGAAGAGTTGTATTTGTTTCATCTAGCGTAAGTTTCTGTCAGACAACATTGAAAATGAGTCAAGCTTACTTGACCTTTTCATTATGGGTTTCTTTTCCCTTTCTCTTTAGCGTCTTAGCCCCCAGATTAAACTTCTTCCATCCATGGACACATGAAAAACGTGATGAGGCATTAGTTGCTATGGCTGCCCTCCTCGCAGCAAGTAGCAATGACAACCATTGGGGACTCTTTCAAGTAACAAAGACCGGCGTACGATTTCAAAACTCTTAATGAGTTCTGCCTGGCTGTGGTTTTCTCGTCAAAAGAACCAATCATCTTGTGTACCACACGGACAATTCAATTCCGAGCAAGACAATGAATAAGACCGTGATGAGGTCCGTTAATGCCTACAGAGCACAGTTGTGGGAGAACTTTTGGGTTGATGTATCGCATTTGTAGTTTGGGGTAGGAAGCTGAGATTCTATATAATCTGAGATGCTGTTCTTGTAATCATTTGTTATGCTTAAGCTAAACAATAATATTAGAGGTCCCAATTACAAGAGATCGTACCAACCACCAACATCTTCCTTCCAACGATAACCAATTTGTTGTATCGCATTCTCTCTTCAAAAGGAGGGTGGATAAATTTGTTCTTCCCAAGCCCAAAAACAAAAGTATCATACAAAATGAGAATCCAATTAACAAACAACTTTAACATACCAATAAACCACCAATAAGCCAATAGTTCATGTAAATAAAGTTTACCTACTTAATATTACAACTACAAATAAAAATAAGTAGGACAGGGACTAGGACTATTGTAAATGCAGCCGGCAGAAAGAAGCATCTACACTTTCCAAACAAAATCCGGTGCATCTCGCCGAGGCCCAACCAGCGTCCGATACAAGTACATCTTTTCGACCCTTTGTCTATCATCAGGGCAAGACTCCATTTGGTCGCCTTCATTAATGATCTCCACATTCAGTCTTGGCATCTTCTCTGCAACGGTTTTGCATGCTCCAAATGTCACTTCACAGGATGACATCCAAAGGGATCGCATTGTTTCATACTTTCCCATGTCCGTTAGAAGTGCCACATTACCGAAGGGGCAATCCCTGATTTCTAGCTTCTTCAACTTCTTGCACCCATTCAGCACATAAAGCATTCCTTTGTCGCTATCCCCAGCAAACGCAATTGAAAGCATTTCGAGCTGCTCAGCATACATCCCTATGTAAAGAAAAACTTGATCAGTTAGGAGTCCTGAGACTGATAACCTCTTCAGACCCTTGCATGACTGGACAATTGCCCCGAAGCCTTCATCAAGTGGTAGATTGGTCGATGCATCTGGAACAGTTGGGTTAAGTGTGCACAATCTGAAGCGAATAAAATTGGGGCAATTTTTTGCCACAGTAATGAGTGCAGCGTTTGTCATCTGCTGACAGAAATATAGCAGCGAGTTAAGCTTGGGACATCCAGCTGATATTGCAACTAGTCCTTCTTCTGTCACGGCTGCATTACCCACACCATACAGGTCAGATGGGAAAACTCTCAATTCTTGCAGCTCTTTACACGTTGAGGCCACAACGCCTAGCCCTATATCTCCAATGGTGTCTAAAATCTGAAAAATCCAATTCCAATACCTGTTAGTTACCACAGGAAGCAACAAGAAGAAGGAAAAAGCAATCAAAGAGAAAATAGGTTAGTAAGTTCAAACCCATAGCCGTTCTAATTTCTTGCAGTGGCATACTAGCTTTATAAGCTCAGTGCTGGAGATTCCTGGAGCATAGCTCAAGTTCAAAGAAGTCAAATTCGTGCAAATTGGGTATATAGATGGCAAACAGCGTGGGTTGACGTCAAGAAATCCTGACAAGCTTCTAATTGATGTACACTTCAGCAGAACATTTTTCAATTTGTTGCAAGTCTCGGAATCTGGATCGTGAACAAAAGACCCTGTCCCTAGATCATTCAATTGAGGTGCTTGTGCTAATATCTTCTGAAGAGCATCTAGAGGCACTGAATGATTCAGTCTCAGACTTTTAAGGTTAGAGCATCTTGCAACCAGTCTCTCAAGAGCTGCCACATTAACTTCTCCTTTAAGGCAACCAAAATTCAAAGAGACAAGGGAATTGCAGGTCTCAGGAAAACAGCTGAGCCACTGACCCTTGCGATCATCAACTTCATTTTCCTGCAAGTCAAGCTCCCTGAGAAACCTGCATCACAAAGGTCAACCATCAAACCAACAGAACTGTGCAAGGGACTAGTACAGCATTCAAAAATAGGAATGTCCAATCAACAAGAGAGAACCACATAATTCATCGCAATGAACAACAAGAATATCCTAAATCTTGTAATTTGGTGGTGAAAATTTGCTCAAAAGCTATTTATTTCCTAAGCAGGAGTTTGCTCATTAGACCTAATACATGACTATTAGAAAGCCAATTGCTTCCCGGTGATGAATGTCCTTCCAAGTCAAACTTTCGCAAGTAAGTTAATTATCCAACAACTATTTGATTTATGAGCCAAAACAGAACTAAAAATTGAGGCTTCAATAATGCAGATTACACACACACACGCACAGAGAGAGAGAGAGAGAGAGAGAGAGAGAGAGATTAAAGTCCATCTCGGGCTCTTCTGGCATTACAACAACATTGTACACTCTGCACTGAATTTAGCAATCAATATGAGATTGTGATTAGCTACCAATCAGCATCAATATAAAAAATCCAGCAAGTTGTTATAACTCAATAAGACAATACAGCTTTGCCCAATGTAGAAGAAAGAAGAAATACAGAAACCCTGCACCACATCACATTTCAAAGAGAAAACAGGACGCGGGGCACAAATAAAACCAAAACGAAAGTTTAAAGCATGTATGAAATGGAAAATTCCAGTACCTGCAATTGGATGCAATGACAGCAAGGCCATCAGTGGTGAAGCCTTCACAACTGACCAAAACCAAAGACTTGAAATTGGGGAAAGACTTTGCAAGCAGCTCAAGGCTCTCATCAGACACCACCATCCTCTTTAACCTCAGCTCCTCTAGGTTTATCCCACTCTTGGCCATGGCGTCGATCCAAGGGTAGACGTAACCGCCCCAATCATGGGGCACCAAATTGAAGTCAGCGAAATGGGGCTTCCCTTTGAGAGTCAAGGACCGAACCCTGGGAAACCTAGAAATCAAACGCTCAGGATTGATGGCATAACAGTTTCCGATGAAAACTCTCTCTCGGCTGAATCTTTCGACACTGTACCAGGACTTGCATACCAAAGACACAGCGTTTCGGTCCTGATGCGACGTGAGGAAATCGAAAACGTGCTCTAATACTTCCTCTGGGAAGTAATTCATGATGCTCTGAAACGAACGCATCCGATCCAGCTTGAAATAAACCGTTTTCCAAACTGGGTACCAAAAATAACTCCAAGATTCTTTTTTTAAGCTGAACAAGTTTTTAGTCAACGGCGATGAACGGATATGCCCTGGAATAATGGTTGCTTACTGAGTACCTGGATCTGAAATGGTGGACGGTTCTGAAGATTTTTTTGTGGAAAAAGAAACTGGAAACGGAGAGTAGCAACAAACCTTTGACTTTAAGATTAGATCTGCAAGAAAAGAAAACAGTGGAAAAGAAAAGAATAAAAAAAAAAAAGAGTGAGAGAGAGAGTGAAGAAATAATTTTGTATCGAAGAAAGAAGAAAGGAGTAGTAGTAGTGGTAGTGGTAGTATTTTTGGATAAGGAGATGAGAGGTAATGGTGAGTTCAGTCAGTTAGGATGCATTATCATCATCCAAAAATCAAAAGGCGATGATTACTATTTACTAACTTGAACAGAAACAGAAACAAAAACTCTACAGAAACAAATGGAATTGAAATACGCAGATCCGAAAACAGAGCTAAAAAGTATCCATTTTTGAGCAACTCCAAAATAAAGAATCAAACTTTAAGACATATCAATATCACTCATAAGAGATTCTTTCTATAGAATAAACTGCTCTTTGCTTCTCTCTCTCTCTCTCTCTACCCGATATTTATATATATGTATGTACGTGCTCCTCTGCTCACCAACTGATGTTAGAGCTACAGCTGAAACATTCATACAACACATACACTCTCATCTCATCACCAGAGAAAAATAGATACACACAGTGACACAGGGAGAAACAGAGAGACACAGAGAGAGTGAGAGAGTTTGCAGAGTTGGAGTTGACTAGGGTTAAGATTTGGAAAGTGAAGATTGGTTTGGCAATATAACCAGGGTTAATGGAATCGAACGGTGGTGTGGTTGGTATGGTAAGGGAAGATGGAATCTTGACCGTTGTAAGATGGATGTGGTTGAATGGTGATGATTCAGATGATAAGGTTGGTGTAGTTCTTGGTACGCGCGAGCTGTAAGGAAAACCGATCGCATGTGGGGGCATCTTCAGAAGACAAAACCAGGCCTAGCGCGATTCTCCTGTAGTTCTATACTCTCGAGAGTTGGGGGTGTAGAGGTGGGGTATTTCTCTGATAATTATCTATTTTGTGTGTAAGTCAGTGATTTGTTTTTTATTTTTGGAGAAAAATGGTGTTCGCTGCTTTTAGGACTGCTCCTCTGCCCTATATCCCTATTATTATTATTATTATTATTATTATTATTATTATATGTTACAAATACAACAGTGATAGTGATGATGATTATGAAACTTCAATTGATTGGTTGGGGGAGAAGATAGGAATAGAATCCAATTTATGAGCGTGACTATGCAACAAGAATAGCTTCAGAATTCACATGATCCACTGGAGAGGATGGGACTCCAATGCCATAACTAAATTTGCAATAGCCAATATGCAAAACAATTTGCGACGACGGGTTCCTACTACTTGGTAATTGGAATTGGCATGCCAAATCACTGGTTAAAGTACATAACATCACACCCTCTAAATATTTTTCCACGTTTCAAAAATTGAAATAATTAAAAAATAATGAAAGCATTAAGTGAATTATATTCAATTGTTTAAATACTCGAAAGAATTGAAGTGAAGTGAGGCCTCCTCCCCCTCAGTAATCTTAATTCAATTGGGGCAAATTCAATATGCTATAAAGACAACATACATATGCATATATTAATTACAGTATAACTGCAATTTTGTAATTCTCCCATTCGCATTTGATTGATTACAAACAAGAACATTATTGACAAAGAACGAAAGGCATCCAAAAATACATCTTTTAATGATTCATTCCATCTTCACATCTTTCATTGTTTTCTGCAGTTGATGTTATCCCGTGCCATATCAATCATCTGATAAATATATGATCGACATAATTTTAACCTATATTCTTACGTTAGTTATTATATGTAACCAACGTATTTATAATTGCATTTTAAAGATGAGAAGAATAATTTGAATTCATTTTGAGATTAATTAGTTGAGTGTAATTGATTATGTGAGGCAAGGAATCAACTATGATTCTATGATTTGGGAATTACCCAATAAAGAGAAAGAGAAAGAAGAAGAGAAGAAGTCTTGTCATCATTTGGACCACAGGCACAGGGTACAGCACACCACTCCTCCTACTCAATGCTGCCTTAAAACTGAAAAGTCAATTCAAGATAGAAACAGCACCTCGCTTCATTAAATCCGCTCCTTTACTCTTCAAACGGGGAACTCAACTCTTCAGACTTCTACACCACTCCAGGACCACATTTGTTATTTTGGTAATAACGTATGGTTGGTTGACATGTCATCCATTTCCATCCCTCTTTTTAGATACTAATTCTCATCTTTCTTTGGACAAGAATTTCTTGATATATTGGTTTTTTCACTCTTCTGCTTACTTCTCCCCCACCAACCTGCAGTGGATCGAGTTGAGAAAGAGCTTATATATTCTTTTTTTTTTTTTGCAAATTCATTTACATAATAAAAATACATATATGCATGATGCATCCATGCCAAATTGCTAAATGCCATGTTCTCATATTGTTATCTCAGCCCTGCTGTCAATCATCAGCTCTTCCCTCAACAATTAATTAACACAAAAAGGCTATTAATTTTTCCCAACATCGTCAAAAATTAACCTGCTTGCTTTCTATTCACTAGGCGCACCACCTGATCAAAACATATGTTCAATAACTGATTAATATATAACATTTAACCCTCTTTGCATTCCTCAATTTTCATTACCATTTCAAACAAAAACACAAGCCAAGCCAAGCCAAACCAAAAGTTTGTAACAATGCCCTGCTCAATATTGCTCTTGCCATGGAAGAGGACTATCAGAGATAGAAATCGGCTTGTACATGGTCGCTTGCAGGGGAGAGAAAATCTCAGTTTTTTCAGGCCATGGTGAAAAAGAAACATGTTTAAGTCTAGAATCCATCAAATCATTGACAACAGTGCTACCATTTCGGATGAAACTGAAATAAAAAAATCAGCCTCCAGTTTTTTTGAGAACTTGCTCTGCGAAGAGGCTGGCAGTTTTTCTAATCATAATCTGGAATGCATTCCTAATATCCTTGATCCCTTGGATATGTCTTCCCTCGTCTCTATGCCTACTGAGGAGGGAATCAAGAATGCGGTTTTTGACATTTGCCTAGGCAGTGTAGCCGGCCCGGATGGTTACTCTTCTAAGTTCTTCCAAAGTTGTTGGGATATCATTGAGTGTGATGTGGGTGGATGCCGCTGAGGACTTCTTCTTGGGCTCCCTGCTCCCAAGGGGCTTTGCTTCTACTATCATTACCCTCATTCCCAAAACCGATTCACCATCTTCTTGCAAAGACTTTTGACCTATTGGGCTTTGTAACACCACCAACAAAGTCCTCTTCAAACTCATGCATCAAAAACTTGAGAAAATCCTTCCCCTCATCATATCCCCATCCCAAAGTGGCTTCATTAAAGGGAAACTCCTTCGTGATAATATACTCCTAGCCCAAGAAATGGTTCACTACTTGAGCAAATATAAGGATAATGTGGTGATAAAACTTGATGTGCAAAAGGCATATGATTGTGTTAATTGGGATCTCCTCTTGGCGATCATGGGAAAATTTGGCTTCCCTCAACAATGGTGTCTTTGGGTTAAAAATTTATTTTCTGATGGTTCTTCGTGATGGTTAATGGTCAAGCAACCGATTTTTTTTAGTTTAGGCGCGGTCTCAGACAGGGTGACCTGCTCTCCCTAGGTCTCTTTGTGATTGCTTTGGACTTGCTCTCTAGACGGCTGGATCACCTTTTCTATGGGCACCCTAGCCTCACCTTTGATGTTCGAAAAAAAATACAAATCACCCATCTTGCCTATGTCGATGACTTCATCATTTTCACCAAGAGCAGCCCCCAAAATCTCCAACTCATTAAACACTTCCTTTCTTGCTATGAAGAAGCCTGGGCCAACTTATCAGCCCTTCCAAATGCTCTCTCATCACTTACAAAAATGACCTCATCTCCTCCAACCTCATCAATCACATCACGGGCTTTTCTCACCAATAGCTTCCTTTCACATATCTTGGTGCCCCTCTCTTCAAAGGCAACCAAAGAGCCATTATGTACGACTTTACCATTGTTAAAGTCTGGAAAACTCTCATGGATTGGGATCATTCTAGACTTGCTATCAGGAGCCGCCTCACTCTTATTGAAAACACCCTGTCCTCTATCCCTCTCCATACTCTTCAAGTCCTTAACCCTCCTAAATATGTCATCACTAAGATTGAAAGACTTTTCAACAAATTCTTGTGGGGATACAATGAGACTAGGAAAAAAAATTCACTGGAGGGCCTGGGAAAGACTTTGTTTCCCTCATCATGAGGGCGGCCTCAATGTTAGAAGCCTCTTTAATACCACCTCTAAATTTACTCTAAAGCTTCGGTGGCGGTTTAGACAACAAAACTCTCTTTGGGCTGATTTTCTTAGAAGGCGGTGTTGTGGTAATGTTCACCCCTTCTTGTCGAAGTTTCCACCTACAACTCCAGTGTTTGGAAATGCCTTTGTGCCATTCGGGTTGAAGCAGATCGTAACATATCTTGAACCATTGGGGAGGGTCATATCTCATTTTGGCATAATTCTTGGCTCCCTAACAACTCTCTTAATTCCCTTGTTAATAAAAATTCTATTGATAACACTTCTATTTGTTCCTTTTGGGAAGATGGCAAATGGTCTTAGTGAAAACTCGAGGATGTGCTCCCAACAGATTTAATTCCTCAGGTTTGTTGTGTTCCCATCCTCAATGGATCCCCAGACACCATGTATTGGACTCTCTCTAACAATGGTAAGTTTTCCACAAAATGCACTTGGTGTAATCTTAGGATGATAGGCACCCCCAACCAAATCACTACCTTTTGTTGGAACAAAATTCTCACCCCCACCATGTCCATGTTTGTTTGGAGACTTATCAACAATCTCATCCCCACCAACTCTGGACTCCAACAAAGAGGCATTAACATTGCCTCTAAATGCCAACATTGTAGTGATTGGGAAAGCGGCGAACATCTCTTTATTTCTTGTCCCTTTGCCCAACTGGCTTGGCTTCACTTCACAGTTCACACATACTTTTCACATCACATTGCCCGAGACTATTAACATATCTTTGTTGTTCCAAGCTTAGATTAATAGGTCAGCCTCCAGGAGTAAACCTCACATTACCACCTTAATTCCTATGATTATTCACTACTAAAAAAATTGTTTTTTGTGATGGATTTTACGAAAAAAAAATTATAGCAAAATCTTTGGTTGCAATAATTATTCATTGCAAATCTGCGATGGAAAAATCCATCGCAAATTTGGAGTTTTTGCGATGAAAATTTTTGTCTCAAAATTCGTTATAAATAGTAATTATAATTGAAAAATATAAATTTTGTGACGTAAATTTCCATCACAAAATTTTAAAAAGATTTTTTTTAAAAAAAATATACATATCCTATCAAATTAAAATCTATAATTATCTAATATCAATAATTCTTTGCATTACATACTAATAATCTCATACACCAATATTTAAATATTATTTTACATAAAATCGCAATAATTTTATATCACAATAATAATCAAGCCTAACAATATAAACTTGTTCAATATATAAATCAAGCCTTAACTAAAATATAAAATTTACAAAATATAGAAAAAAATTATCTTACAAGACTTGTATTAAATTTCAATACCTTGAGATATCCAAATTTGCAATATTAAACAATAATGAAAAAAAAATCATAATCTAGCACATAATTCATAAAATATAAATTCAAATCCTAATCAAACATATAATTCACAAAATATAAATCTAACAAATAATTCAATGTAAAATGCACAATATAACACATGTAAATCTAAAAAATTATTCAATATAACCCAACATACATCTCATTATAAATCAATATATAATTTAATATAAGCCCAACATATAACTCAAATCCTAATCAAATATATAATTCACAAAATATAAATCCAGCAATCTAACACATAATTCAATATAAATGCATAATCTAACACATGTAAATCTAACACATTATTCAATATAATTAAACATGCATGCAACATAAATCGTCATATAATTCCAACATATAACTCAAATTTTAATTAAACATAGAATTCACAAAATATAAATCTAGTAAAATTTAACACATAATTCAATATAAAAGCATAATTTAGCGGATGTAAATCTAACACATTATTCAATACAACCACACATATATCTCATTATAAACCATCATATAATTTAATATAAGTCCAATATATAACTCAAATCCTAATCAAACATATAATTCACAAATTATAAATCCAACAAAATATAACACATAATTCAATGTAAATGCATAATCTAACACATTATTCAATATAGTCAAAACATACATCCAACATAAACCAATATATAATTTAATATAAATTCAATATATAACTCAAATCCTAATTAAACATAGAATTCACGAAATATAAATCTAACAAAATCTTTCGCATAATTTAATATAAATGCATAAACACATATAAATCTAATACAAAATTCAATATAATCAAGCATACATCCAACATAAATCAACACATGATTTAATATAATCTTTTGAAAACTTAAATTTAAAAGTTAAACGAGCAACCTTTAATTTGATATAGACTATATGGATATAGATATAGACAACACTAAACTTTTGGTTTATAGTGTTCAACCATATGAGATATCTATTAGCAAATATACAATGTAAGTATCTATTTATTGGTATATTGATGAGAATGATAAACAAATTGAGGATTGGAATGTCTATAGCCCATTCATAACCCAATTCTTAATTTGTTTATCTTTACATCAAACAAATCCAACTAGATAAAAATACGAAAATTTAATATGATTAATGATACATTCTATCAAAAATTCTATTAAATAGAATACTTCAAAGTGCCTAAAAAACAAGACTCAACAAAATGAAAAGCATTACTTCAATTAAAAACAACTTATAATATTTATAAACACATATTGGATCAAAAAATTAGATATATGTGTTCCTTACCATAACAAAACAACATATATCATAATTAACAAAGTGATTATCAATCTAAAATTTTCTTATAAGTGCACATATTTATCTATAACACATAATTCCATAAACTAAAATTGAAATTTATAAAATTAATAAAATTCAACATATACTAACATAAAGGTTAACTCAATCAAAATTCTAATAGAATTTTTAATTCACATAAAAACATAAATCTAACATTATATAACAACATTTAATGCATAAATAAAATTTAAACTAACATAATTTAATCTCATACATAAATTAAATTTAAACTAACATAATAAATCATAATTTAAGCCAGCATTTATAATTAATAATTTTCGTAAATATATAATGATACATAAACACTCTTCCTTATATACATCATCATCGTGCAAGCAATTAAAAATCAATCAATAACAAATAAAAAAGCTTAACCCTTTCTCCCAATATCCTATTCTTCTTCCTAATTCCATCAATTCTAAGTACATATTTTAACTAAATACATAAATCATATCTTAAATAAATACATAAATGCATGAATTAAATTTTAACTAAATTAATTATAATTACAAAAATTATCTTAATTAGTGGAATCATGCAAAATATAAACTCTCTAAACCTGAAACAATAAACAAACAAAAAATCATTAGTAATTTTTAAAATTAAAACAAATTTTTCAGAAAAAAAAAAAATTGCCAGATTTGATTGGCCAGCTGCCAACAAACCGGCGACCAGTAGTTCTTGGACATGCATGCCCAGCAAATTGCTAGGATCACTCAGCAAGCTGCTAGGTGCAGCGCCCAGCAAGCTTGCTGGGCACATCAGGTGCACGGCCAACAGCTTATTGCCCACGATCGGCGGCGCTAGGCCACAATAAAGAAAAAGAAAAAGAAAAAAAAAAGAAGAAATAAAAAAAAATGGAAATGGGGAGGTGTTTTGCAAGAGAAGCTCCAAGTGTGTGAGTGGGGGAGGTTGGGTTTATTTTCCCCCACCCACCTAATTTTATTTTATTTTATTTGCGACGGAAGCAAAATTCATCACAAAACTCAATTAATTTTTAAAAAAAATTGTCATTTTAAGACAGATATTTTTCGTTGCAAATTGCTGTTTTTTTAGTAGTGATTTGTTGGTTCATTTGGTGTAGCTGCAACGCCATTGAGCACAAGCATCTCGTCATATCAGTTCAAAGAACCATTTGGAGGATGCATGATTTTATTATCACAGCCGCTAAAGCCAATTTGCTTGACAATTGTTCTGGACAGGTTATTTTGATGCGGTTGCCACCCTTTGTATCCACTTGCAAACCGCCTCTTCCACAATCCCAAAGGTGGTCAGGTGGGCCACGGGGTTTTTCAAGCTCAATACAGACGGCTAGGCTCACGGCAATCCTGGGACAGCGGGCTCAGCTGGAATTCTCTGAAACCATAAGGCTGAAATGATCTTTGCTTGCCAGGTCCCTCTCGGCAGTAAGTCTAATACTTATGCTGAATTGCATGCTGTTTTGAAAGGATGACAAATTTGTGCCGAGAAAATTAAACTTCCCCGACATCGTAGTTGAGATGGACGCCAAAGCTGCCATAATGCTCATTAACAAGGAGTGGGGGGTCACCACAAGAGGTCGGCTCACGTGCTGGCAGATTGGTTGGCGAAGAGTGCCACTTTTTTGGATTATTCTCAAATTCTGAATCTTTGAGATCTTCCCAAGGAGGCCAAGGCATTAATCAGGATGGATGAGCTTCAAGCTCCTTATTTTAGATTCAAATGATCAAACTTGTCATCTTTCATTTGTTTTGTCTTGTAAAAGGTATGATGACATTGTAACACGCAAACTGTAATCCTTTACCTCTTTAAATACAGGTTGGGGTCGCGCCTCAACGCCCGGCCCTTTGCTGTTTACCAAAAAAAAAACAAAAGAAAGAAAGAGTTGGAAAAAATGGTCGCCCACCGTGGGGCTCGAACCCACGACCACAAGGTTAAGAGCCTTGCGCTCTACCGACTGAGCTAGACGGGCTGATGCAGAGGCAATCGAATTGCCTCTTTTCAAGTGGCCAAGCATTTAGTCTCAATCCAAATAATGGCAAGTAGACAATAAACAGGAAAAATGAAGATCAGTGGTCTTTGGGCCATAGTCCCTCTGACAACCTCCGTATTTCGGCCTGGAGGCCCAAAAATCTGAGCTGCTTCCCTTGTTTGGTGTTTTTGGGTTCTAGCATCTATGTGCTTAATTGGACTGAATGTTTTAAAATCTGAACCAGCAAATCTAGCCCGTTTGTCTTCATATTTAGGCCTCAGTTTTATTTTCTTCTCAAAACTCTTTTTAAATTTATTTTATCATTCTATTATTACATTAATTAAATTTAAATTTAATTTAATATAAAGTATTAATTATTATTAAAAAAAAGAAAAAAATTTAACATAAAAAAAATATAAATTAACCTATTTTTCAATCCTATAATCTATTTTAATTATTACTGTCTAATATTTTATTCAAATATATCTTAAATTTTATTTTTATTCAATAACTAACTTTTTAATTTTTAAAAATACATAAAAACTAAAATGCCTTTGAAAATTAAACCAAACGGCCTGTAATTCTTAAAACCCTCTACTACAATTTTCCATCCCATCGATGGCAGGCGTCAAAACATACGATGAGGGGACAGAAACTGCATTTTCCGAAAAACGTAAGCCTGATCTCCCAAGCCCCCTCAACAAAACTCTAGACGAGCAGGATAAAACAGATTCCAACCAAAAATTAAAAATCGAAATCCCTCCGAAGAAAATACGCTGCTGGAATGGAAAGAGTTTCGAAATATTGGCGCCGGGGGGAAGAGGAAGATGGTGAAGGCTATAAAGCAGAAGAAGACGACGAAGATGCGCATTCGCATGGGGAAGCCGAAACTGCTGACAGGAAGGGGAAAGGGATTATGATGGATAACAAAGGGAAGGGGAAAATGCTTCAGGAATCTGGAGATGATGATTCCGGTGATGACAAACAACAGCGATTCGTCGGATGATCCCGACAATGATTCCTCTGATGGATTTGATGATAGTGATATCTGAGGGTGATCCATTCGCCGAAGTTGATTTGGACAACATCTTGCCATTCAGGACAAGGCAGCGTGGGGTGCAGCCTGCAGGTGGGGTTCGAATTTCCGGTGATCACGACAAGGATAACAATGCTTAATTGGAAATTTTACTTGGTCAGGAGTAAACGTTAAAGGCGAAATTGTGTAGCTTTGATTAGCGGTAGAGCGTCCACATGACTTTGGTTTAGTGGAAGAAGGAAACGCCATTGTCCTAATGTTGTACAGACATCGAAGCTTTAACCTCAGTTTCCTGTTGCCAAGACATGGTTAAACTACAACCTTATCACCTTCTTGTTCTCGTCCCATAAACCTTTATCTTAGCTGGAAATAATGACTAAATTCCATTGGTTAAAAATGTACTAGGCAGCCTAATTTGACACTTACGCTTCATTAAATATGATAGCTATTATCTAACTTGATAAGTTTCAAAATTATCTAGTACAAAATCATTTCAAATCTTTGGTATATATTTTTTTTAATCCAAACACAACCTATCCATCAAATTCAAATTCTTTCATCCAAACACAACCTATTCATCTATTTCTGTAGAATTAGTCCTTTCAATGTTAGCGGAGGAAACACAACGTTACTATTGATTTCCGTAGAATTAATCCTTCCACTGCTAGTCTTCCGTCGACCGAGATTGAAGGCATAATTTCCAGGGTGACAAATTACAAGCGACAAATGGCCACAACAATATGGCAGAAGCACGCAAAAATACGGGGTTCAACTGGTGGCGACCACTTCTTGGATGGATCACCACAACAGACATTAAAAGTCAGAAAACGCAAGAAACAAACCAAACGTTCAAGATAGCACAAGTATAATATCAGAGAGCATGCCCAAAGGAGTGACCAAAATAAGCACATCAAAGGAAATAAGCAGAACTTATATCCCCAACGTTGAGAGAAATTAGTCTTCATACACCAGCTACGCATGTCAGGAAAAAAGTAGCGGTTCAGTGCTAAGTTTGATGTTCCACATCCGCTCATTATTTTCATTGCCTTGCGGGAATTTCACAAACCTAACTTTGGAACACTGCCTACTCTAACAAAATACTGCAGTGTTTGAAGTAGGTGAACTCAGACCTCCAAAATATCAAATCAGTCTGAATGCGTATATAAACCCGTTGCTGTTTTTAAGAACAGAAAGAAAACTCTCCATCGGCCAAGGTGTTGGCCAAACATCAGCTATTATATGATTATTGCCCCTTTGGAGAAAGGACTATATCTCAAAGTTTGTACTCCAACAGAACTCTACACCTTCACAAGTTCAGTAGCAACCGGAACAGGAGCGGCAGCAGGAGCAACACCACCAGTTGTTGGCCTGGAAAGTTGAAATACGAATAGAAGTTAACAAGTCAGATGCTAGAAAGCAATCAAACACCTATTTGCACCACACACACACCAAGCACATAGAGAGCCAAGGCCTCTACAAAGATTGCTGGAGGTTGAAGAGTCTGAAATCTTATTGGTTAAAAGAATCCAGTAAGGGAAAACTTACAGCCCGACAAAAACTTTGAAGGCATCATAGATACCCCACTGGGCTCCAGTTAGAGTTCCAATCATGACGATACGAAGAGGGAGTCCTCGAGTAAACAGACCCCACAGCCCAAGCTTCTTTACAGCCTGCAGAATAACAACAGGACCAGCATAATAAGGGAAAGAAAACTCCAAAAGAAGACAGCATATATACAAGTGAATTATAAACAGAAAAGGAAATGAAGGTAACAGACTATTAAGCTCAACACTTACATCACCCACAGTAGCACCCTTGGCATTGTTGAGAAAAGAGACAAGGTTATCAGCCGGATGTGATACAACAGCACACAAAACACCAGCTATATATCCACCAGCAAAACTCACACCAAGCTGCAAGGGCTTGCTGCAGTCGTTCTTGGGAGTGGGGATTGCATGCTTGTAAATGAGCTCCACAATTGTCTCAAAGGATGCAAATTTCATCATTGTATCTGCAAGTAAACCACCATACCAAGTTGCTGAAATATTGGATATACGAATTTAAAGCATAACCAAAAAGTTAGAAAGTAAAATTTTGGATTTTGGAATCAACGGTTCCCATGTATTTCAAAGAAAAAGAGGAGTGCAGAAGAAACTTGATTCAACTACCATATGAGCATGAATAGCAGTTACCAGATATAACAAAGAAAGAATCCAATAGTAGCTATGAGAAATAAGACATATTGGAATATACAGACACAAAAGCCACCATTACATTCAATACTTAAAGAATCACCCACCCCCAAACCCAAAGAATTAGCAATCGTTGGCATTCCAACGCAACCTTTTCAATTCTGCTCTAATACTAAATATCAAAATTGTGACAGTGCACTTTCTCAAACCAAATATTGTGAAGTCCCATTTTTTATCCTGAAAATAAGATGACAACGAAGGTACATATATTCACTCAATTAAAACTGGTGTCAACTGTGGCCAGATCAAATTGTCCATTAATTTGAACTAATCAACCATCCATTGCACGGACAAGACCACAAATCTAAGCAATCAAAGTAACGAGGGAATCTGCTTTTGTGCTTCAGTTGCACTACAGTAAACAGAATCCAGAATAATAAGCAGCTTCCAGCTATTTTGCACAATCTCTTTGACAAAAGATTGGAAAGCTATAAATGAAAATCAACACAATTTTTGAGAAAGTAGTTGACTTTTTTTAGCGTAACAATTCTTATTTCTAGTAGAAATGCCTACCAAACAAAAGCTCATACTATCATGCAGTACAATCAATTATACATTTGCATGTTATTCTGCTAATAAAATAATGTAGAGAACATGAGCAAATTTAGAAACCAGAAGCATCCATGCCTAAACTTACATGGAATCTGACGCCCCCAAAGAGGAACCAGGCCCTTGTACAACCTGCAAATATTTGCAAAAGATGACTCCCCTCTCAACTTCAATTGCATGCCATAACCAGATCAAAATGACGAAAAACATACCCAAGGGCACCTTCAGATCTCACAAACTTAGGAAGTCCGTCAGCCAATCCTCTAGCAAAACCAGGCTGAGTCTGTACTCGAACCTTTACTGCTTCAAAGGGGCAAAGAGCAACATCCGCAATCACCTCGGCAGATGCAGAACCAGCAAGATAGATTAGAGTCTTGTATTTAGATGCATTTTCTGGTCCAGCAAGGTCAGAATAGTATTTCTTGAAGAATTCATAGAATCCAAACTTGCAGGCACCCTGAGCACTGTAACCAAGCAAGGTAGGTACCCAACCCCTGAAGAAACCTCTTAATCCCTGCTCCTTGAGTAACACTCCAAAACCTGATGAGATGCTCTTGTACTTTGCAGGATCAATCTGAAAAGGTAGAGAAAAAGACTTAGGTCACTTTGCGAATAAGACTTGGTCTTACTGTAGAGAAGGTTCTGAAATAGAAATATGAGAAGCAATAAGCTCTTTCTTGTTCTATCAAGAGGAGTTATTGCCACTTTATTTTCTTTTCAATTAGTAGTATTTATCAGGCATATGTGACCCACTCAGTAACTAACAATTAACGCCTCTCCTCCCACAATCCGACCCCACCCCAACCACCCAAAGAACCATGCACCTTTTTTTCTTGAGGAAAGACTAGAACAAGGAATTATATTGGAGCATAATATAAACAGAAGAGTTCAATCCATTAAAGCCAGTAGACCTAGTAGAATCCATACAAAGCAATTCAACTGCAACAGTAACAACCAAATCAGGAGTTCCAAAAAAAATAGTCAAATGATGGAAAAATCGAATGTTATATAGCAGATAATTATCATATTGAATCTATGTCAACTATGAGGACAAATCAGATTCCAGCTCGTGAAGAAATATGAAATTCATTGACATTCAGAAACAAAACACGCCCTCTAGACCTCTTATCATATAAAATTTTCAAAAACTACAAAAACCAATCTCCAAGCTGAAACACAAGGCACCTTGTAACCAAACACCAAAATACAGACTACGCGAAACGGGGTATCATAAATCTAATCCAGAGGCGAGTTCACCGAATCACATCTAAAATCTAAAAGCTTAAAACATAAAAATAAGACTACAACTCTACAAGAACTGTTAACAATAAAATCTATCAACGTCAAAAAATTGTCGATAAAATATAAAATATATTAAAATGAGCAGATGGACAATTATGCAGCAAATGAAAGTAAAGAGGAAATGAATGGATCTGGACCTGCATATTACACTTGACAAGATCAAGAGGAGTGACAGCCATATGAGTGAGACCGCAACTCAGTATTCCACCAACCGTACAAGCTGCGTAGTATTGAGGCGAGAACAACTCAATCTTGCCCGGCTCACTTGGAGCAGGAATCACGAAGCTCTTGTTGGGAGCAGCAGCTGATGGCGATGGCGTAAAGCTAGAGTTGGAATTTCCAGTCATTTTATCGAGAGTTAGGTTTTTGGAAGCGAAAGAGGTGGAGTAAAGGAAGCTCGGGATGAGAGATTGGCGATCGGAGGAGAGAGCCATGAGAGAAAGATATCTTTGTCAGAAAGAAGGAGCGACTGAGAGATCGGCGGCAGCGAAAGGAGGCGATTGACTGACGGGTATCAAATCTCCTCCCTAAATTTTCTCTCAGAGGTCCCAACTCCCAAGCACCTCGTTTCTCACTGAAGAAAGCAAGATGAGGCGACGTTATTGGGGAAAGGAGACCGCGTTGTCTATGGGAACAGAACAACGCAAGAATGATGGAACCGGCCCTATTATTTTTCTGCGTATTCTGAATTTACCATAATGTACACATCGGCTAACTTTATTTCACTTATTTCCTTTCTTTTTTTTCTTTTGTGTGTGTTAAATTTATTTTAGTTCTCGTCATCTATTAAAATCTTCTTAAATTATTAATGCATATTATGAACAAAAATATTCTTAAATTAATAAAATAATAAATCCATTTTGCCTCCACTATGATAACTTCTACAACCACAAATTTTATTAACACTAATACTATTAAATAAAATTTAAAATAAATCAATGATAAAATATGATTTCGTAAAATTATTGCACAAGAATTTATGTTACTACCAGCTTATTTATATAATTTTAGAAAGCATTTAATAGATTTTTTTTCACTTCAAAATTCTTATGTGCACTAATATATTTTGATTATTTTATTTCATCTTCTAGGTTCATAAATAGCTAGCTCTCTATTTATATTAAGTGAGATAATATATTAAAACTATATGTGCATATATTGTATAATTTTTTTAAATGTAGATATACACTAACACATACAATTGCTTATATTCAAATTTCAAACTGTATACATATAAAAATTAAAATGGTATTACTCGAATGATTGACTAGCTAATAATATCGTCTCCTAGCAAAATAACAATCATTTGTTGCATTAATGTAATATACATCATACAAATGATAAAATAAATATAATTCTATTTTTGCAGATTATTATTGGAATCAATGTATATTCGACATCAATTATTGGTGGAGTTACAAAATGAAATATTTTCATCATAGGGGGAATAAATAACTACAATATGATATGAATAAATTTTTTATCAGTATTCCTACATACGTCTGTGTTAAAAGGATATAAATCAGGTTTCAATACGTGTATGTAACATAAAAACTCTCAAGAATGACGCAAAACATAGAAATCAAGTTCTAGTTAATATTTATAGTTAATTTTGCAAGGAGTAGCACATGTGTGGCAGAGGAGATATTAAACAGTATCGGAGTGGCGCAAGGAATCTGCAGTGGTTTGCGGCATATTCCTGGTAAACATGCATTGGGATGGTCAATAGATGGGAAAATACTACTGCTGAAGCATCGAATTAGTGTTCTTCTTCTACGCTCCCTACAAACAACAAATTAACTATTGGGACAATTAATCATTTTGCCAAAATATGGAATCACACGCACCTCATCAATAACAGCTCAATTGGGGAGAAGAGCTCAACAATTTGTTTTGAGTTGTAATGATAAAGGAGCTTAAAATAGGGAGGCGGGGGACCTCAAAATCTAGGAAGATCCCAACATTTTTTTATAGTGGATCTAATTTTATTTGGTTAATTCAGATTTATTTTAATTGATTCTTAATTTTGATTGACTTCCATACATATGAATAGGATGTTATCACATCTCTAAATGTTATTGGTTAAGTGTCAGTAGTTATAAATACATCAGACACAACACTTATCAAGTATGTTGTCAAAACTATACTCACTCCCATACTTTTCATCTAACCATCCTTTATGGTTTCTATAATTTCATCCAATCCCATGATTTGGTTTGAGTTCAAAGGGTTTTCATCGAAATTTCTAGTGATTAAGGATGTGAAAACTATCCATCCCTACAGCTATCTATGAGAAATTCCCCGTGATAGGACAAATATGAGGAGAAATTTCTTCCCACAGTAATGAGAATAGGGTCAAAATTGACCTCCCGATTGCTAAACTACATATTTTTTTCCTTCTTATAAAATGCATATATTTTTGTAGGAACTGCAGCAAATGAAGAGCTCTTTGAAAGAATTTTGGAGACTTATTGTTACTTAATTTATGCATTTTATATTTTTTAGTATTTTTATGGCAATACATAATTAAATTTAGTATATTATATAAGATAGTTTTTAAATTTTGAAAGTCATTTAAATTTTTAAAAAAATTACAAATTTTAGTATTAGATTTTATTTATAAATTTTATCAAACTCATAGATATCCATCTTCACAAGGAGAAGTGGGGAGTTTCGAGATGGCCAGACGAGTAACCATTGCGGAAGTGGGGATGGGAGCAGGGAGCATTTGGCCTTTCATCTTACCCCATTGACTCTGTTACTAGCCATCCTAACTACGGATGGCAAAATAGTCCCCATTTTTGGGGTCCCCACCGGGATCCCTAAATTTGGGGAATTTTTCCCCGTAGGGATGGGGATGGGGAAGAAATCCCCCCAAGGCTATTGTGGGGATGGAGACGGGGATCATACTCCCCGCCCCATGGAGTCCCCGTTCCCGTTAAATAATATATGTATAAATATATTATTTTTTTTTATATTTTTTAGTAATTTCATATAATTTATAAAAATTTATTAGTCATAAAATATAAATAAATAAAGTGTGAATTTTTGTTTTAATTAGGACTAAAATTCATTTATTTTTATTTTAGGATATGATAATTTGTTGGCCTTAATTTGCCATTTGTTACTGGAAATATACAAAACTTTTGAATTTACAGCTGACCATATGTTATTATTAAAAATTGGTTGTACTTGAAATTACGATTTAGAGTTGTTTTAATTATGTGTATAAAGGTTATTCTTTATTTTTTAATTAATTGTATACATAATAAAAAAATAAATTAATTTTGAGAATCCCCACAGGTCCTCACGGGGGTTCGGGGAATGGGGATGGGAAAAAAAATTTCCCACAATGGGGATCAGGGATAGGGACAGAGGAGCAAGCGGGGCTGGGGACCGGGACAGGGGATTATCTCCCCGCCCCCGCCCCGCTCGAGTCCCATCCCTAATCGATTTTAATGTAATGTCAAATTTAATTCAAATACCACTAATTTTAAAATTTGATGTGAATTTAGTTCAACCTAATCTTGACTTTGTGAAGGATTAATGCCAATCAAATCAAGTTAGATGTTCATAACAAGGCAATAAAAGTTGGTCAGAAACAGAAAGACAAGGCCAATGGAAAAAACCAAATAACCATGGTGCGCTATCCTATATTGACCTTGACCTTCAGCTAGCTCATTCAAAAAACTACTGCACCCTATACGAAACCACACGGTTAGTAGAACAAATGTTGAACAAAACAATTAAATGAGAATGAGAGGCGGCGGCCTGGCCGGGACAGAAGGCCATATCGAGGTGGCCCCCCCACTAATGAGCCCACAAATTCTTTGCCGTTGCAATTTGTTCGCGCAAATGCATGACCCAAAATAGAATCCTCCCTCCACCCTGCCATTGATTTATTTCGTGTAGACATCACTTCTTATATCCATCCATCCTTTTTTTATTTCATTTTCGAAAAAATCAATCTAACTAATTTTAGTATTAGGATTTAAGTAGTTAACTTTTTTTCGTATAGCAAAATGATATTTTGCCATATCACATGGATCTAACAACCGATTAAAGAATTAAATTTTAATTGTTGAACACAAATTTTTCCAAAAGAATTAATTATGTCCCCTAACATACAAGTTGTAAAATGTCATATGCACGTATTAGCATCAACAGTACTCTTGTTTGCTTCACGTAGGGGTTGGGCACGACTATATGTAGTCATTTTTTCAATGGCCCTATAATTTTTTTTAAATAATAAAATAATAAAAAAATGAGAGAGAGAGAGAGAGAGAGAGAGAGAGAGAGAGAGAGAGAGAGA
>JACGDI010002507.1:977-26265 GCA_014898725.1 Jacaranda copaia | reverse complement strand
AGTAAGGAGGCACATACTTTCAAAAGGTAAATGATATTTCACCTCATAAATTATATTAATTTAGCACATTACCTCTCAGGATTATTTTAAAAGTACTTTATTTTTTGAATTTGTATTTATTTGATATTTAATGATATTTTTAGGTCAAAATTTCATAGATTTTAGGGATTTTAGACTTTAATCACCATATAAGGTTTGCATTTTTCATGGCTTCGTCCACTACTACTTAATATATTTATCTTATTGTAACTAATATAACTTGCGTTACAACAACAACAACAATAATAAAAATATTACAATAAGATTAGAAAAATGAAAAATATTATTGACAAAGAATTCTCTTAAGTCAATTTGGATTTGAGAATATTATTTGAGAACAAAGTACTGAACTCAGTAAATTGCTTTTAAAGTGTTTTTTTAAAGAGCAACCTATTAAATTTAAATAGGTGACATTTGAGAGGGGCCTATTAGGTTTGGGTTTGCGAAAGACTAAACCATGTTCGCATCTATCTGTCGAACACTCTGAACGGTACGGCGTCACAGATTTAATTTGACCATAAAAAAAAAGGTAAAACAGGAAAGGAAAAGCTGGAAAACGTTTTGCCCCGTCCAATTGCGGTTGGTCCAGGAAAAACAAAGTTAGAGGTGGTGTTTAGTGTTTAGACTCGCATCGCTTTCCTTTAAAGCCAGCCGCCCTCAAAGACCGCCGGCTGCCACCCTTCCTCTTGTTCTCCGGTCAGCAAATTTATTTTCAGGTTCACTTTTAATTCTTGTGGAAAGAAGTGTTGTTTTAATTATTCATGCTACCAAAATGTAGGAATCGTATGTTAACCGAAAGATTAATGTTTAACCAAAATAATGAAATAATCTTCTGTTTCAAATGTGTTCGTTCTTACTGTTCATTTTCCACTGAATGCTGTCTGTGTAGATCTTTAAAACCATTTAACGACGTCGTTGTTGGACTTGCAGGTGGTTTGCTTGCTTTCACTCTGATTGTTCCTCTGTCGGGCTGCACTAGTGGAGAGAGTTGCACGCTCTGCTCTCTCTGCTTCCGGCCAAACCTCCTTGAGATTTATTTCAGGAAATTTCTTTAGTATTTGGATATTAATTAAACTCTTTACCGAATACTACTACTTTCTACAAATTATTTGATATGGCAACAACTTTGCATTTATGTGGAGTCAAAACTCCGTACCCGTCTTTCTCCAATAGCGCTTCCTGCTGTCAACCTATTCGGAGGCAGCCAGATCTTCATATTGGGGTATCCCTGCCTTCAGTCACTGGTCCATGCATATCGCAGAATGGTTCATATCGAGTGCTAGCACTTAGACTCAGATGTGAGGCTGGCAAGGTTGATGTACTTGAAAAGCATGATACTCAAAACCAAAATTCTGAACAAATTGCCAAGGAGTTGACGCGTGTGATGAAGTTTGGCGGTTCATCTGTTGCCTCTGCAGGCAGAATGAGAGAAGTGGCTCACCTCATTCTCAGCTTTCCAGAAGAGAGGCCTGTCATTGTTCTTTCTGCTATGGGGAAAACGACAAACAATCTCTTACTGGTATACTCTCTCTCTCTCTCTCTCTGTTCATTCAATTCAATTACGTTATAACTAGTCTTCTGATAAGATTTTGAGATGGGATTGTTGGCTTGTGTACCAGGCTGGAGAAAAGTCTGTCAGTTGTGGTGTTTCAAATGTGTCTGATCTTGAAGAATTGATCTTCATCAAAGATTTGCATTTGAGGTTACCGTATTCTATATTTGCATGTTTCCTTTCCTCCAATTTTACATGGGGATATTTTTCTGAGTTCTGCATTGCTATGTTCAGGACCGCAGATGAACTTGGGGTAGAAAGATCAATTATATCTAGTGAGTAAAACCTGCATACAAATTGAACTTTATGAGACCCTGCCCTATTTTATGCACAAGTTTCATTAGATGCTGGTTGACAAATATTTTGGTCTCTGGAGAGAAAGATCTATGAAATCAGTGGTTTTCACGTTTTTTTCTAATATTCTTTTAGTCAATTTGATCATATAAGATCATTGACTTCCATTTTGCTTGTTAAATTTGCTGTTTTACTTGATGCAACTGCTAAATTCCAATGTATTTTTTGTTTGGGTATGATTACTCACTCAAACACTGCATTTTCTGCTGTTTGGTTAAGTCCTTGTATAAAATCATTCCGGAAAAGGCTGCCGTCTTCAGCAGTTTGCTTAAGTCTTTTGCTCGATAATTGCTGTTCATTATCGGTTTTTTTTCTTTCCTTGTCCCTTTTTCCTTTTCCCTTGCTGTGTGTGATAGCACTTTTCTGTTAAACAATTCTGCAGAACACCTGTTTGAGTTGGAACAACTATTGAATGGAATTGCCATGATGAAAGAGATGACTCCAAGGACAAAGGACTACCTAGTCTCTTTTGGCGAGTGCATGTCCACAAGGATTTTTGCTGCCTATTTGAATAAAATTGGTGTAAAAGCTCGCCAAGTATGTTTTTCCTTTTCCACTACTTAATAGTACACTTAACAAATTCAATTTTCTAATGGCTAGTTAAAGAGGATTACAAAAAGAATCATCTTCTGGTTATCAATGCTTTTGAATTAATAAAGAAAGTTGTTCCTTGTGATTTCTTAGTACAAAGGTTCTTGCTTGCCTTGATATATACAAAATGAATTGATTCTTTGAACTGTTAATTTCAGTATATATGTATATATACTTTTTGCCTGAAAGCTTGTTATTTCACTTTATATTTGAAAAGCAATGAGGATTGATTATGTGTAGGGCTGGGTAGGTGTTGCTCATCAAGACACTCTGGCCATTATATAAACAACTAAGACACTTTACAAATGGTCTAAATTATTTCCTTTTTCACATCCGAAAATGCAAAATTGCAAGTATCAAAAGATAAGATAAGTTGACTTCCTATTTGAAAATTTTTTCATTCATCTTATTTTTGGACGCATATGTCCATGTGGAGTACATGTTAGAGCTGCATTGAGATCAATCCATTCTGGTTGCTATCTCACTTGTCAGATGCTGCACTAGTCAGGACTCAGCAGTTAGTATGCATAGCACTTCTTGAGGACAAGCATCCTAGAACACAATGGATGATATTACTCTATTGCAAAATCTCTGTGTAGCTTAATCAGAAGAGAGATTTATGTTTTTTTGAATATGCTGTAGTGGCTAAAGCATTCTGTGTGGTTTCTTTTCTTGCATAGTCTGCTAGTAGTTTGCCTGTAAGCATAACATATTATTGAAGAAATTAACTGTTGCTTCTTTTTGCAGTATGATGCCTTCGACATAGGTTTCATAACCACTGATGATTTTACAAATGCGGATATTTTGGAAGCAACCTATCCAGCTCTTGCGAAGAGACTGCATGGAGATTGGATTAATGATCCTGCTATTCCCATAGTAACTGGCTTCCTAGGGAAGGTTGCTCCTTAGTGATTACTGTGCTCATTTTTTTTACTAAGCATTTCCCCTGTACATAAATCATGTGAGCTCTGATGATTTTGGTATAACACATTCTATTGTAGGGTTGGAGAAGTTGTGCTGTGACCACACTGGGGAGGGGCGGTAGTGATTTGACTGCCACAACAATTGGTAAAGCATTGGGGTTAAGCGAAATTCAGGTCAGAAATTGACTCTTCTTTTTACGCTGCAATTCCCTTTCATAGCCATTTTTGGTTTTTTTCCTAATGTTCTGCAAATTCATGCTGCAATATAAATGTATAACTTCAACACACACCAGCACTTATCAAAAGTACACATGCATCTGGAAGAATTCCAAACACAAGTATGTGTAATTAAAATTTCAGTTTTTTTTGTCACGACGAGGCAATGCTATCAGACATTCTAGTAAGCCTTGTTATTATATTAACAACATTCATTTGATGCTGCAAGTGTTGACGTTATTTGACCATTCCATCCTTTGTAGGTATGGAAAGATGTGGATGGTGTTTTGACCTGTGATCCTAATATACACCGTCATGCAGCACCAGTACCCTATCTAACTTTTGATGAGGCCGCTGAACTTGCTTACTTTGGTGCTCAGGTATCAATATAAAATTTCGTACTTATTTATACTGCCTGCTTTAGAAGTTTGGCTTTCATGCTGCATGATTTCCAAAATCAAAAAGGAAAAAGAAAAAGAATTTCTTGTTATTTTTTGGCTTTGGCTAAAGATCCTCCAGGCAAGTTCCATAGACATAAAAAAAGTTGTTCTTTTATTAGTTTCAGAACCATCCAGAGGAAAGCTCAATAGTTTTTCAGGCAACTTGGATGGCATATTGATGTGTTTCTTTGGTTTGGAAGGTCCTCCATCCACAGTCAATGAGACCTGCCAGGGAGGGTGATATTCCTGTTCGAGTGAAGAACTCTTATAATCCAAAAGCTGCAGGAACCCTTATTACTCGGACAAGAGACATGAGCAAGGTTAGCTGCATAATTGTGTCGAGAAACAAAATATTGGTCATAAGAAATGTTGAGCACTTATGTTTCTTCTTTCCCATTTCCAGGCTGTACTTACCAGCATTGTCTTGAAACGGAATGTCACTATGTTGGATATCGTTAGCACCAGGATGCTCGGTCAAGTTGGCTTTCTTGCTAAGGTGAAGCGATGCAGATGATCAAACATGCCGCTAGCGATTGCCAGCTTGATGGATATTCTATTTTCTAATACAATTCAACTATTGCATTCGTACAGGTTTTCTCGATCTTTGAGGATTTAGGCATATCTGTTGATGTTGTTGCCACTAGTGAAGTGAGTATTTCCTTGACGTTGGACCCTTCCAAGCTATGGAGTAGAGAACTGATCCAGCAGGCAAGCATATGATATCAGGCTTCTGTTTTGTTTTAACAATTTGATTATAGGCTAAAAGTTTTTTCAATTAGAATGACTTTTCTGTTTCAAGTAGCTACCTATTGTTCTGTAGATTTGCTTTCAACTTTTTTTATCTCTGAGCACTTGCTTGTGTGTTGCTGTGTCTTAGATTTGTCTTACATTTTCCAATTTAAGTTTTTACCTTGCTTCTGACTTCTTGATCAGGAACTAGATCATGTGGTGGAAGAACTAGAAAAAATTGCAGTCGTCAATCTTCTCCAGCACAGATCTATCATCTCTCTCATTGGAAATGTTCAGAGGTCCTCACTGATACTAGAAAAGGTGCTGTAATTCCATCACCTCTCCAGAATGCGTGCTTCACTTTTTTCATGATTATTGTTTGAAATAATTACATATCCTCCCTGAAGTCTTGTGTGAAGATAGAATGGCATGTGCAAGTTCTACATTTACACCGCCTTAATGTGTCGATTGCTTAATGTCTGAATTTATAGATCTCAAAATTCAAGAACATAACTAAGAAAATTCAAATTGTATAATATCAGACTTTTAGGAAGTTGTTAATTGCAGATTTATGGTTTTGCTGTGGTGTAATGTATTTCTTATTTATATTTATTTCAAAATACCATTATTTAGCATATTATTTTTAACTCACTACATAAGTAACGAGCTAGGGGATTGAAGAAATAAACATAGTTGTTAGGAGCGCGTAGCGCAGAGATGCACAAAGGTCCCCTGGAGGCTGCTATTACTAACAGAACACTGCTATGGAATGTACTCATTATTTGCTTCCCCTGGAGGCTGGCTCTAAGATTGCATCATGTTAAATGGTCACTGTTGGGGCCTAATGCCTTTCAAGTTTCTCAAATTTCATAGTTTTACTTGATGCGGTGACTCAATCTTGTTTGTGATTCATCATAATGTTGGCAGGCTTTCCGTGTCCTTTGGGCTAATGGTGTAAATGTTCAAATGATCTCTCAAGGTGCTTCAAAAGTGAACATATCATTGATTGTAAATGACAGCGAAGCAGAACAATGTGTTAGGGCTCTTCACTCTGCCTTCTTTGAGACAGATCTTTCTGAGCTAGTATCACCAAGTAAATCTGGAAATGGTTCAGTTTGAACAAGGGCTGGTGGGTGGATGCTAACAGAGGTCTCTGCCCAAAAACGATGATTGCACGATTATTCTTCAACTAAACTGAAATCAGATTATTGCAAGTCTGAATTTTTTACTTTTCTTCCTTTAGATAAAGATTGAACCGCAGGAGCACTAGAGCATTGGTCAGATAAATTCTGTTGCAGAGTATGTTCTCTGCCTATTTTGTACAAGAGTGGACAATTTTGTGAGCAGTTTCCAATTTATTGAATACTGAATACTCCCATGGTATTCGTTATTTGCAGATGGTTGTGAGGTAGGCTAAAGGGGGCTGGAACTAGGGATGGCAAAATAATCTCCAATTTGAGGGTCTCCATGGGATCTCCAAATTCGGGAAATTTTTTTCTGCGGGGATGGGGATAGGGACAGGGACGGGGATCATACTCCCCATTCCGCGGAGTCCCCATCCTCGTTAAATAATTAAAATATCTTAATATATGCATATATATTATTATTTTATACTTTTTAGTAATTTCATGTAATTTATAAAAATTTATTAGTCATAAAATATAAATAAATTAAGTGTGGCTTTTTGTTTTAATTAGGATTAAAGTCCACTTGTTTTTATTTTAGGAGATGATAACTCGTTGGCCTTAATTTGCTATTTGTTGTTAGAAATATACAAAATTTTGAATTTGTTGCTCAAAATATGTTGTTATAGAAAATTAATTGTACTTGAAATTACGACTTAGAGCTACTTTAATCATGTACATAGAGGTTATTTTTTATTTTTTTAGTTCATTATATATACACAATAAAAAAATAAATTAATTTTAAGGATCTCCATAGGAATTTGGGGAACGGGCCCCCGGCCCAGTCGAGTACCATCCCTAGATGGAACAATGGCCAAAACTAACTCTCTGTCTCTCGTGTTCAAGCAAATTAGTTAAGCATAGTAAATTAAGCTTCAGACTCTATTTTTCAACTTAATTTAAAATTTGGCTTGAAGTCAATTAAGGTGAAACACGAATTTTTAAAATTGATAACAATATTCAAATTGAAGTTGTTGGAAATGTATTGGTAATTAATTTGTAAATAGCCGGCTGCCCAAGTGCCCAGGTCCAGCCATAGGAATAGGTGACGGGTTGGTTCGGGATTACACTAAAACAGAACTGACAAGTGGTTCAGTTGTCGCAGTGGCGAAGGCCCATCAAGATAATTTGTGGGTCCACAACCACAAGACTGGCTGTAGCAGCCCAATAACCCTTTTTTAAGTCTTGTTCTCTCACAAGTCACAACCCTAGAAATTAGAATAGAATCTGTTATTTGTGGTTTATCTAAGAAAAATTCATAGCCTGCTACAACAGCTCTACACTCTTAATTCACAACAATGGCTTGCACGATTGATTTCCGGCGGCTGGATGAGGGATTCGGAGGGAAAACCTTCAAGCGCAAGAGATCCGAACAAGAGGCAGACAAGTCATACCTTCTCAATCCATCGTCGGATCCGCCGTACCATGAATCCATGGACGTCGACACCGGTAGTCCGCCTCCCTCGAAGCGCCACGCCGTTCAGTCCTCTGACGACCCCAACAAACCATCTTTCGGGAAGCCAACATACGACGGTGTAATCGCAGGAAAAGTGTCGGGAAGGAATTGGAAGGGGGTTCGGACACATCGAGCATCAGCGGTGCACGTGAGCAAGAAAAAGATGACGTCAGAGCAGCGGATGAAAGAGAAGGAGATAAAGAAGGCGTACAGAGAGAGGATGAACGAGCTGAAGGAGGAGATACGTCAGAACAAGCAGGAGAAGCGTAGGCGCCGTGAGGAGAGGGAGAAGAAGAAACAGGAGAATACTCTAAGGTCAGGGACTAAGCTTCAGAAGATTACAAATCCAAGTACTCTTAAGAAGATTGCTAAATCTAAGCAGCGGAAGCTTCTCAAGGTTGTTCCTGATGATGTTTTTAACAGAAATAATGATTCCAGCAAGAAGAAGAGCAACAAGTAATGTATGTTGTTTTGTGTTTTTTTTTTTTTTTTTTGGGAGAAAATGGATTATCAATTTTATTGTCATGTGTTAGCATATATAAGCAAAATTAAGTAAGAAAATTTATAGTGCCATTTCAATGAAATTTTATCTTTCTTTGGTTATTTTATTTAGCGTTTCCTGATTATAACTTATGGGCAAAATTAAGACAAAATGTCGTGTTGGTTGGTCGTGTTCAAAAGAAAGCGATGCTGCCGTATGGTTTCCAGTATCTTGTGTACTTTGACATCCAAGAATTTTCATTTTACGATGTTAGCTGATTACTCTACTCTTTGGAGCCACCAAGGTAATGCTCCTTTTTTATACCAAGTCAAGGTGCATTTTCGAAAGCAGCAGACATTGAGGATGAATGTAAAATTCCCTTTGCCTGTGGAGCATTGTTCAGTTAGAAACTTATTCTTGCTTGGATGAATCAATTTCTCGATGCTAGCTATTTAGTCTTTTGCCTTCTGGAGGCTTCATGCGATTTACATCACTCTTAGACTTCTGCATTGACCGTTTCTCTGACTAAGGGGGCTCTAAGATGCTTTACATTCTGAAATATATCTGTTGCATATTCTAGTGATATATTTTTGAAATGGGGACTACCTAAGCGGAGGCTTGCATACGATCACATGTAATAGTTGTACAGCCTAGGTAACACCTGGGAAAGCTTATAATATATATTCAACAAAAATTGTGCCATAATTACATCGGAAGTCCCAATAGTGAAGGTAAAAAGTTAGCCCTTCTGAAGCGCCCTCTAGCAGATTCCAATTTGGTACGCCTGCTAGCAGAATTTTTCTCCCTGAACATCACAAGCCCCTCCCAGCAGCTCTCTGCATAGGAAGCAGAAAATCCCCTTAATCTATGAGAAGGTAAGCAACTTAATGTAACAGCTTATAGGATCCTTGCGTCCTGGGATCAGTGTATCATGATACTCCCTGTCAATTGGCTCTGAAGCTACCTTTGGCATGTTGGGCTCTGGTTTTAGATTCACTTCTGGATATATGTCCACCAGGTGGGTAACTCCACTGATTGTTTCACAGGCTTCTGCCCGGAAAAAAACTATAAAGGTAAGGCGTGGTCAGATAAGATTGGAAGATAAGTTAAATTAAAGAATAAAAGATAGACAGAGGTTCTTCCTTCAAATTAGTTCAGATAGCATTTTAACAATGGAGAGCCCCCTTAGAGGAGTAACTGGACTTACAATATATGAAAATGTGAGAGTTTCTTGTTGATTTCCAGGGCATTTGCTCTAATTGAAACAAATTAGGAATTATCTCAGCTTGGTAAAAGCTTTGTTGGGGAGCCAACCAAGTTTCTGGGAGGCGCACAGTACAGAATAGGAAGTGATGACGTTAAAGTTGCCTGGCATTTCTGGCATCTCGTGAATGATTAGCGGAGCATTGAGTTACCTTTTTGAATCTATAATGCTTTAGAGAACCTGCTTTTCTTCTACCTCCAGAAAAGAAAAGGGAAAAAAAGGAGAGGAAGATTAAACATTGGAACGAGCGAAACTTCATTAACTGCTACTTTCATTTGTTAAGAGTAGGGGCTGAAAAGAGCTCTTTGTCTAGGTTGGGTTTTTCATGCTTGCCTTATTATTATGAAAAAAGGAAGGTTTGATAAAGGAGCTTTTCAGCCCCTTTGTAAAACTGCACTGAGGTTCGGCCTCAATCTGATAGGAAGAAGGGTCGAAGAACCAGGACAAGTAGGCAGGAGACCTTCGAGGATTCCCAAATCCAATGAAGGAATTGGGTAAAGAGGATCCAACGATCCTAAATTACCCTATCTTCCTTCATGAGCACCTCATACCTCTATTTCCCCAAAAAGAATATCTTTCATCGTCTTGTTCCACCTTTTGCAAATTTACAAGATTAGCCCATTCAATACATCCAGCTATGTTTCTCGCCATTTGCCAACTTCATAATTGTACAGAAATTGCTAGCATATGTGAAACTTTCAAGCACAAGCCAATGATATTAATGCTAAAATTCACCACCATGATGTGGTTTTTATATATAGAATTAGAATTAAAAGAAAGTGACAATGGCAGCAACAGAAACAAGATAGGAAGTGATGAGGTTGAAAATCGTATATAGTAAAAAAGGTGGTGTTTGGATTGATTCGAACTCCCTCCAACAGTGATATTTCTAGAAGTCTAAAATCAGTAATGAACAATAAACATTAAACTAACTGAAATGCCCCTAGAAAAGGCACTCCGACGCTCAAGTTAATTTTGGTCGAAATAAGGTAATCGAATAGAAAAGTAAGATCGTATAGTTTATATGACATTACCTGGAGTGGAATTGACAATGAGATATTTATAACCTTCTCTTGGTATGTAATATGTTTCAGATGTCCCTATCAAGTGTAGATGACTCTAGTCCTTGTCTGAGAGTTATTGATCATTTTCAATTTCGATATTATTTCAGATAGTATTATCTCCTGATTTACAAAGTAAACAATACTCTGGTGGTGTGCCTCTTTGCCAAAATTGGTGGCAAAGACTATACTGAGGTGGTATGCACCATTAATTCGGAAACATACTGCTTGTCAGAACATTGAATGCTGCAAGAATATAAATTAATGCCAGAGTGAGCACTTTAGTCAATAACGATCGAACAGACAAAGTGATCGATCAAAGGGATGGTTGAACAAACCAAGTGGCCTGGAACCTCCCATTAATTGCAATCGACAACAATCCATTTAACTAAGCGGCCGTGATCGAATGATTCAGCTCAATTGGGTCCAAAAACAACGTTTAGCTATGTATATTAAGTAAGTTTGAAAACTCTCTTTGAAATTGATAGTTTATTAAACTGAACTTGTTGGGCCATCCTATCAAGAAGATCCAGAGTGGATATACTATTGGAAAGGCTTTCTCAGACCTCTTATTGTTATCAATAATATGCATGTCTTCGCCTATACAATTTGACTAGCTTTACTTCCATCTCCTGTTATATATATACAAACACAACCCAAAAACTCATATTTATTCAGATTCTTTTTACAGCTAAAAAATACCATGGCTTCGAAAGCCAGACCAAATCGGATCAAAGAATTATTCTGAGCATTGCAAACAAGCAGTCTCGCAAAAAAAAAACCAAAAACGTCCTGGTTACAAACAAGCACTTTAATAATAAACATTACAATCTTTGCTACTATAAAGAAATAAAATCTTCAGAGAATATACACAAACTTCTTCAATAGCGTCGTCCACCTGATGTGGACAGGAGAATTCTGCTTGGCTTTTTCCCCTTCTTCCCCGCTTCATTTGCCTTAGGCATATGGGCGACTTCGAGGTGTTTTGCTCTAGATGTTATATCAGCAAATGAACCACCAGTATTTCTCCATCCTAGATGAACGAACAGTCAGCAAACTGAATCCACTTCGGGAGGAAAATAAAAATTTTATAGCTATTACAAAATTCAAGACAATATAAACTGAAATAAATATATCTGAAAATCCTCCAAAAAGATGAAACCTAGTTGGTGTGTACCAATTGCACTGGAAGAGTCATGAGGTAGATCAATCTTTGAGGAAGCTTGGGTTTCATCAATTTTCAGAGCAGGAGAATCATGTGCGGCAGCAAAACCAAGCCTTGCAACACTTGAAAATGATTGTCTTTCCTCAATGGTGGCAGTCCTAGATGATGGCCCAGCAGGACTTCCCAAAGCTTAGGGCAGGCAAACAACAGCAATGAGTTCACAATTGTGTAGAAGCATGGCACTAATCAATGTGCAAGAAGAAAGTGAAGTGCTACAAAAATTGGTATGGGAACTTAACAAGGGCAAAAACATCAAATGAAGCACATTGTAGACATCATCCTTAGGTAATAAAACACAACGGCCATATTTTTAAATGAGAGCTGAGATCATATTAATAATGAAATCAATTATAACCATCTAGTTTATCTCTCATTGCTAAGATTTAACAAAATGCCAGCCCAACAATAAAAAGTTTGAATGTGCTATTCATTAAAATGCTTAAACAAAGGGTGCCAACAGTCAATTTTCTTCATCAGCTGATACTAACAAATAAACTGAACACCCAAAGTACAGAATCTGACAAGGCTATCTATTGGTTTCCATAACTTAGCTCAATCTTCATCATGCAAAATATATAGCAAGTTGTTTGCTCATATGATGATCAATTGAACAAAATTCACCTTCAAAGTCATCCATGGAAAAGCTTGGGGAGGCATCATATGGGTAATATGGCATAGGCACAAGCTGATTGCCAGCTGCTTCAGCCTTAATTTTGTCCTTGAGTTCCTATATACAGAACGCCAAGTTAAAAAAATCAACGATAAAGCGAATTTCGTATTGAAGTCAATTTAGTCCACAGAACTGTGCCACAACCTCTAAAACAAAGAATTTGTTTATAAAAAAAATTCAAGTATTTTTCTTCATCCATCAAATATGCATTAACCTTTAGCAATAATCAAACATAAGAACGTCAGTGGCCATGCTAGTTCTTTCAAAATAAATAGTGTAAAAAGCAATGACTGCAAATCATTGTGGCTGCATGGTCAATCTGATTAGAGTACTACCCAACTACTTCTCAGTGTAAGACCCTTGAAACCAACAATACAGAAAATTTCCCAAAATCAAATATTACAACAGGATACACGACCAACTTATTGGAAGACGATGCAAGTGTGTCATGCATCATCAAGCACATTTTCCATCAAACTGAAAACTTAGCTGTCATACCTTCCTAGCAAGTTGTTTTCTTTGCTTTTCTCTATTCTTGATTTCATCCATAAAAGGAGCAAGGGATTCAGCAGGCAACATACTACGCAGGTCGATTTCACAAAGCTGTGAAAGCAACATAAGTATCTGAAGCTGTGACATGATGCTTTATTGAAAATAAGCTCCCCAGCCAGGAGATGTAAATTGTAAAATCAAAGGAGATAACAAAAGAAAACAAGTGCTTCTCTTGTCTCATCTGCCAGTGTGACAGTGGAGATATATCTTGCAAGTAGTCACCTGAAATGTTGTTGTCAAGGAGAAATGGCTTAAGAAGCGATAGCGCCGCCTCATGGCCTCTGATTGTGTCACTGTCGCCAACTGTAAGATCTTTCCAGTGATTCTGGAATTTTAGTTCTTGTCAAATCATCATGTAAGAGATAAGCATACAAGTTTCCTTGATTGGTTTTAGACTTCAAAATATGATTCTATACAGGTCTTTCAATTTCATAAAGATTTCCTTACACAGAACAATAATAACATGACCTTTTATATAGTAGCGTACAAATTTCTTGGTTAAGTAGCAAATACAGTTAGCGAATGATAGAATGATAACATGTCCACTGCTCTCCATGTTTATGGTAACATAAATACAGAAATTCACCATATAAAGAGAAAAAAATTCAGTGCTTGAGAACTTAATGAAGAAATCCTAATATAGCTAGAGTTATTAAGCAATACAAATTCATATTATAGAAAGTTGAGAGCATACAGATGTCTATTAATTTTCTGATCATAACAAAAATCATAACCTGATAGAGATTTTATTTGACTTGCTTGCGTATAGAAAACAAATCAAACAAGAAGTGAGAGAAAACAATTTGTCTCATACCTGTTGGGAAGCCTTTTATAGCTACCATAATGGTGTAGAAGGCACTTCATGCTTAATGGATGAAGGACGAGGTGCTGACCATCAATGGCCTAGAATATTCAAATGAAGGAAGATGAAAACAAAATGACATATTGGCATTCCAGATGAAGGAAATTCATAGCAATAGATAACAAAGGATGGATTATGCCACTTCAACCACATATCTAGACATTCCTAATTGGATTCAGACTTGAAAGGTTTATTCCCTTTCCTGGGTATGCATGGGGAGGGAGGTATTATATAGATCAATGACCTGGTAGAAATTGTATGAATCCCCATCTTTCCTCTCCTTCATGCCACTAGGAATTGTCTGTGAATACTTGCTATCACCAAATGAAGAAGATGAAGATCTGTCATGATCTTTTAATGATTCACTGAAATCCGCACCTTGAGGTGAACAGAACTCACCAACCACCTTATCCAGAGCTGATTTTTCAAACCAATTTGATTTATCATTCCTACTATTAGAGACTGTTCCCCACATAAATTCACACGCATCATAATTTGCATCAGCATTTGCAGTTGGTGGAGATCCATACAAACTTGCATTTGCCTTCTCACCTTTAGAAGTACGGTGCTTATTCCAATATTGTTTCCTTTGCTCCAACTGTTCCATTGCTGCACAAACATACGGAAGTTTTTCAATGTCATCAACCAGTCCTGAATCAGCTCTGGCTATCCAACTATCTAGATCTGACACTGCCTCTCTAACAGACAGTTCCACATCCGAAGTTAGGGTGAACTTCGAGAAGGAATCCAGAATCTCCTCCTCAACATTAATGCTTTCATTGTTTTTGAGAGAAGAGCTGAATGAATCTTTTTGTCGGGTTAATAGCACGAATTCTATTTCATCACCAATGTTGTACTGCTTGACATTCTCAATGTTGATGGTATACAAATCTTTCGAAGAAATCATTGTGAAGCACAATGGGCACTTCTTCCAGCATTCATCTTTAAGATCATCTTCACCCATGGAAAAATATTGCAAAATGCATGGGAAACAGAAGATATGACCACATGAGGTTATTTGTGGACATAAGGGATCATCCAAACATATGGGACACTGGACACGAAGAGGAGTGGAGTACTTCAAGCAAACAATATCCTCCCAACATAACATCTTATCTGGATCCATACACTCAGCTGCATATTTCCCGGAATCTAGCACTACAAACCTGTAGTTTGCTTGAAAAAATAAGTCCTTATTATAAGGTTTTCTTTTTTGTTGTCTTCGTGGAGGAGGTGCCCTCGGTTGTGGACGAGAAATGGGGATAGGATCGTAATGAAAATTTAACAAGTGGTTGCCGCTAACCATCTGAGTTTTTTTTCCAGTTGAATGCCCAGAGCTCATTTGGGGGCTAGAAGATGCTCCACTCTGATGATTGCTGAGGGAACTAAAGGCTCCAGATGGTTTCCCTCGTGACTCCGAAGATCCAACATGTGCATCGGCAGCATCCTCAGGATGCATGGTGTTTCCAGCATTATGATGAATTGGACTTTTGCCATGGTTTTGTCTCTCCCTTCCTCTCACCTAAATGGTAGGAAAATAAATAGGTATGCAGATAACCATATGAATGGTACTAAGAAGATATCAGAATTCTGTAGTATAAAATTGATTTACGTCGAGCAGACTGCAGAAAGTACCTCTTTGGAAGAACCACCTGAATGGTTTGTGGCAGGAGGCACTTGTCCTGAGGCAAAAAAGGTAAGCACTTCCAACTGAAACTAAAAATGCCTAAACAAGCAGAAATGTCACACACACTTGGCTCAACCAGTTCAAGTGACTCCACACTCTTATGGCTAAAAAACAAACCAAGCTAAAATTTGACTTGAGATTGATCATTTACAGCTCATATGGATTCTCTTCGTTAACTTATCAAACTAAGCTTGACCATCATTCCTCATTGGTTAGTTTTAGAAGCTAGTCAACATGAGGTTGGGGAAAAAACAAAAGAAAACAAAAGGAACAAGCTACGCGAGTTCAAATAATATTCTTTTGGATAGCAAACAATAAAACCATGCACAGATATAATTTCAAGGTCGATAAGAAACACAAACAAGTTGAACAATTCTATTAGTTTACACCCCTAACCACTCTCTCTTCCATGTGGATAAATACTGAAAACATAAGGAATAAGATAAAGGCATCGCTCCAAAAAGAATCAGAATTATATTTACGGCGCAAAGCAAGATTATTAATGTCAAACTATATGAAAATTTGAACAAATCAGTCAACTAGCAAATAAACGGAAGCAGTAAAAAAAACTAGGGTTTCACTTTATGATGCACTCAAAAATAAAGAAAAGACAAATAAATATTGATGGAGTAGCGGGGCCAGGAGGAGACGAAGAAAAACCTGAGAGATGTTGGGCCGGCGAAGGGGAATCCAAGATTTGGATGTTTTGGTGGGATTTGTGAGTTTGAGGAGGAGGACGAGATGAAGAGATGAATCCATGATTGGAGGTAGAAGATTGAGATGATGAGAGAGAGGAGACAGACGACGCTGAACCGTGATTTTGGGAGGGCAAGATGGACATGAAATTTTTCCTCGAAGCTTAGATTGAGTTTTGATTGCTGTTGGTTTTCTCCTTCGGTTTGGTTTTGTAATGCCAAACATAAATAAACACACACACACACACACACGTGGAACCTATAAGCACGCAGCAGTCAGTAGTGCCACCGACCGGGACCTCTCTGTCTAGAATCCAAAATTCGGCCCCATTTCTGAACTCTTTCCACCTTTCCTTTTATTTTTATGAATCTCTTCAATCCGTTAGAACACTTCTTTCTCCTTCTTCTTCTTCTTATTATTATTATTTTAAAAAGAACAGATAACTCCCTCATAATTATTTATCAAAATAACATATCAGAAGGTCCAAGATCATAATACGTTTTTTCTAATTTAGAACATTGCATCATACCCCATCCGTTATATTATTAGACATTCAAGCTTGTGATTTAGCACAAAAAGCTGCAGAAAATATTTAGATTTATTTTGAGAAAACTTTTTCTTTCTCTTAAAATGTAACCTAACATTTCCCCTCAAAATATATTTTTTTTCTTCATTTCAAATGATTATATCAATGAAATATATATATTTATGAATAATTTATTAAACAATACCAAAACTTCTTTTCATTTGGTGATTCAACCTCTATCCATCACTTTTAACTCCCTACTCCAAGTTTCATTCTAAAGTCATTCCCCATCTACCTAATTTGACTGACTACTCTCATAATTATTATTATTTTTTATTGTTTTTAGTTAGTTTTCTATCTTTCTCTATTTTACTTTACCCCTATTTCTTTGTCTGATGCTATTTTTCTTAATATCTATTTGTCTGATCAGTGACTTTTTTAACACGATCAGCACTTCATTAGAAGAACATAACAACCACTAATCACTATTGTAGTTTATATATTTTGCCACAATATTGTCAATCTATCACGAGTAGCAACAATACGAAGTTCGAGTTCTTTCAATTTTCAACTTTTGAAAAATATCTACAATTTGACAAAGAAAAGAGTTCAACCATTAGGGAGTTGAAAACAAGTTTATGGGCATTATTGGACATATATGTTGAAATATGAAGTAATAACGGATGCCCATTATTGTTTGATGAAATGACCGAAAGAAATGTGATTTTGTGGAATAGTTTTGTGTCAAGGCACATGAAGGGTTGCCAACTTCTGATGCGAGTGATGATATCTGGATTATTGTATTTGTTATCAAGCAATATATTACTTGATCGTGAAAATTATAATTTTTTGTGAAACTCATACAATATTAAAATTTACATATTCAATATTAATAATTTATTTCTTTTTTACTTTCCTTAAAAGAGAGGGGGAGTGTTAGTGGTTGGGGATGGGCATGACTAGCCCACAAGGGTTGGGGGAAGGGGCAGCCAATGGGCGCGGGGGGTCGGGGGTGGGGGTGGGGTGAGGAAGACATCGATAACTTTTTATTTTTTATTTTTTATTTTTTAAATTTTTACTTATTTATTTTTTAATTAGTTTATTAATTATTAATTAATATTACTCAAACAAATTTAATTTATTTAAAACCATTAAATTATATTGTCCAAAATCATTTAAATTATATTAAAATAATTAAAGTTATCAAATTATGTATTTAAAATTGTTAAAATTATTATTGTTAGTTTTAAATTATTAAGTTACTTAGTTTCAAAATTATTAAAATTATATATTGTAAATTTTAGATCATCAAATTATTTTAAATATATTTATTATTTAATACTATGGAGTATGTAACTTAAAATTATAACATTATATCTTTTAAGAAATTGATTTACTTTTATTTTTATTTTTTCTAATTTTTACTTTTTTATTTTTAATTAATAAATTAGTTTAATTAAATTTAATTAAATTATTTATATATGTTTATATTTTTTATTTTTTATACAATAGCATTAAATTGGATTTTAAAGATAGTTTAAAAAATGTTAAAATTATACAATAGCATAAAAAATATTATGAATAGGTTCGAGGGCATTTTTGACTCAAAAATAATGTGAACAATTATTGGAGGATATTTTTAAATTTTCATATAAACTTTTGGATGATGTTAACAAATTTGTTAATGGAGGCTAATGATTTTCTAAAAAGTTCAAACAGAACGAAATTAGGGAGTCATTACAATTTTTTTGTCTGGGTGAGAACTCTTTATTTGCCTTTCTTCTCTATCTTTATGGAACAGATATAGTTAGGTCGGATAGGGGTGTAAGATGAGTCGAGTTGACTCCTAAACTTCATGAGCCAGCTTGAGCTCGAGCTTATTCATTACTGCTCGAAAGCTCATGAGCTTTTTTCTATTTTTAAATACTTTTTATATTAATTAAATAATTAATATATATTAATAATTTACTTTCTTTTTCTAATTTTAAATATTTATTATATATGATTAAATAATTATAATATATTAATAATTTAATATTTTATCAATAAGTATAGTATATTATAATTTAAATAATAATAGTAATTATTATAATATATTATACTTAATATATATTTATATAATTTAAATTATTTTATTAATTATTATTAAATAATTATATTATATTAATAATTTAATATTTTTATTTAATTTAAAATTTTCTGGTGAGCCGGCTCAAGCTCGACTCGAGATTAGTATTTTAAGCTCAAGCCCTTAAAATTGAGCTCGATGAGCTCAAGCTCGAGCTTGACTCGTTTACACCCCTAAGATCGGATATCAACCGTCTAACCCATTTTCTTTCTCTTCAACCTTTGAGTAGATAATAGGCGAGACTAAAACTGGGCTTATCCCACCGCATCGCTACTCCAACCAAATGCTGGTGAATGAGCTAGTCCTGGCTTTCCTGAGTTCACTAAAAATGCCATCTACGCATTGAATTTCCCCATTTCAAAGACTAAAAGTGAGCCACTTGTAATTCCGTAGCTTAAGTAAAGATGAAGAGTCCATCTTAGCCGAGGACCTCGTTAACCCCTAGATCTCTCGATCTAGAACTATTAGCATGGGAGGGAGAACCTTATCCCATGACTTACTTTAATCCTAGAGGGCAGGCAAAGAAAACTCACTTGAAGAGCTACCAGGGCCAGGACGGTAGTTAGATTAGTAATTGGAACATCCATTGGGCAAGTAAGCCTCCTAAATCCAAGTATGGGGACTTCCTTAACAGTAGGATTTTGAAGACTGGATGTTAAGAGAGAATAATGGATGAGAATGGATGAGAACTAGCGTCCATAGCATCTCGAAGCAACTAGATCGACTAGCTGGCATAGCAACCAGTTGCATTTAATATTAATAGACAAGTTACATGCTTTAAAAAAGTTAACAAAATACACATATAATCATTTTAGACTATAACTAAAGTTAGTCAGCTACAAGGGCAATTGATGCTAAAACTCCCTAAGTAACTAATTGGTAAGTTGGGTGCCTCTATCATGAGGTTCAATTGTACTTTATTTACACGGGGTACTTCTTGTATAAACAATACAAATTTTTTTTACAATAAGTTATCTCCAATTTCACAACAAATTATTGTTTTGTACTAAGAATAGTTACAACTACCTTCCTTAAAATTTTGTGCAAGTACAATTAGACCCCCTAAGATTTTGAAAATTAACCTCTACCTTTCTTGTTGTTAATGAATATCCAAAAACCCTAACGAAAAGTATTAAAAGATCAAATCACCTTTAATAATTTGAAAGAATAAATTATTAAAAAAACAAAAAAAACATAAAAGACAAAAATACCCTTCCATATAACAATTTAAAAATATTTATATATTTATACATAAAACACATACACACACATATATATACGTATATATATATATAATTGATGAGGAATTTCTCTATAGGTTTAGCTCCTGTCCTTGACTAGGGGAGTGATCGACTAGAAAGATAGGTGTGAATGGAGAAAAAAAGAATGTGGGTTGAATCCTACAATCAGTGAATAAACAGTAGGCTAATGAGAAGTCTTCAACTAAAACCTTCTAATGCTTAAGTAAATGCTCAACTAGAAGGAAATTTGGTAAAGTAACAACTTAGAAAGAGTGGAAAAGCGTACCTTTTTCTTTGAGAATAGGGTTGATGAGGTTGAAAGTAGTTTATAGTGAAAAGGGTAGTGTTTGGATAAATTTGACCTGGGAGGTTGAGTAATCCAAGTGATATTCTTCTCGAGATCTGAGAATTATAACAACAACACACGTTAAACTAGCCGAGATGCCCCCAACGAAGGCGCTTAGATGCTCAAGCTAGTTCTAGTTGAGAGATGATAATCGAATAGAATATTGAGAGCTTATAGCGTATTTGGCATTACGTGGAGCATGGTCGGTTATGAGGTATTTATAGCCTTCTCCTGGTGTGTGATATGGTGAAGATGCCTTTATTAGGTGTAGCGAGTTTTAGTCCTTGCTAGGGGTTAACAATCATTTTAGATTTCAGTACTGTTTCAGGTAGCATCATCTCCTATTTTTTAGGGTGCATAGTATCGTGGACAGGCACCTCCTTGTCAAAGAAGGTAGCAGAATTGATGGCAGCGACTGTACTGGCTATCACGAGCCATTAATGCTGAGGTATGCTGCTTGTCAGGACAATAAATGTGGTGTGGATATGAGTTAGCGTCGAAGTGAACCACCTACTTGATAACAGTAGAACAGATGAGGTTGGACGATCAAAGAGATGGTTGAATAGGCAAGATGGGTTGATGCCTCCCGTTGAACGTGGTCGGTAACAGTATACTCAACTAGGTGGTTTTTGTCAAGTGGCTTAGCTCATAATTGATGTTGGGTCCTGTGCATTAAGTAGGCTTATTGGGTTAAGTGGGCTTGTTGGGCTATCCCATATCAAGGGTATTTATAATGTTGGTAAGGGATGGAAAAGACCATTTTCTCCTCACTGTGGATCAGTTCTTCTCCTTTCCATATAGGGGTGTTATAAGTCTTTTCGACCTAGTTTGCCACCACACTTATGATTGGCTAGCAACAAAGGGTGTCCTTACCATTATTAATGCGAAGATGAAGGGTTGATAAGGCCATTAAATGCAGATGGGATGGTAGTTCAGCCATATTAAATGCGAATATAACTAGTGGCAGACACTGCAATTAATGTTGTAGCTTGCGAACCTTCACAAGCATTATTATGCGCTCGTTCGACCATGCATGATTGAGAAATATGTTGTCATGATCAAGGTCGACATTTTCAATATTAGGAGCTCGTATACGAGCTTGTCTGGCTTATTTGGGCGTAATAGCGATATTGGATACCAGTCTATCTTTTATTGGGCCGATGCTAATGGGCTCATCAAATATACCCATATCAATAGTTATATGTGTGTGTATATAAAACATATATGTATCATATATATATACACCTCTACATATATTTTGAGGGCTAGGGGTTGGGAGGCAATGCAACTGCCGTGGCCCCGACCAACCATGGATGCCATGAGATAGTAGTCATGGTTAGACGGTAGCCATGGTTGCTGCCATCAATGTTTGAGAAACCGGATCGGTGAGTGAACTGCGACATTATTGGTTACTAGTTCAATCGGTTTAACCATCGGTTCAATTGATATGACATTATAATTATATTTAATATTATTAAATATATTAAAAATATAAAAGGTATAAATATATATAAAGGAAAAAAATTAAAAATTGTCTAGTATCATGAAACTTTCTCCAAACTCTACTGCATAATAATATTCATACATCAATTTAAAATGTCAAATCATGAAATATGATTTGCTAGAAAATATCCTTATAGAATCCATTACAATTTACAAAAATAATAAACACCAACTCAAATAATATAAAAGTTTCAAATGTAAATAAAAACCAATATTACAATAGACAATAAAGTCACATTATACAAATTTACAAATTTGTACTTTGGAGAGGATATAAATGAGAAAATAGAAGGGGGAAAAAGGAAATAGAAGACTGAAAATGAAAAATGACAATATGAACTTCTACAGCCATTGCGTCTTCGCTTGGCTCCGCTGATTGCCTACTGCTAGAGTGTTGGTAAGTTCACTTGGGGTTTTTACTTATAATTAGTTTTTAGTTTTTTTTAAACTAATAACTAATTTAAAATAAAATCGGTTAATCGATTGAACCGATTTTTTATTGATTTACATTGATTGGCATCGATTTTTTTAATAAATTGATTTTATTTATCAACTCGAACTACAATTTTAACCGATTTTCAATCAAACCAACTAATGCAGTCCTATTTCTCAATCATTGGCTGCCATGGCCATAGTCGTGATAGTGTGTGCATGTGGTTACCATGGCCATGGGGTAGGATTGGAGGGTGTGGCGGGATGGGTTTGGAGGGTTGGTTTGGGGAAGATGTGAGAGAGAGAGGAATTATTTAAATTATTTTAAAACTATTTTAAATTAATTATATGCTTAATATGGTTAATGTTTTTATAATAAACAATTTTAATATTTATAAACTTTTATAAATATTGATATCTATGTAAATTTATTATAAGTAGCTTAAATTATTAAAATCATACTAATTTAATAAATAATTTACTTGTATTTTTTAAAAACTATGTTAAAATTGACCGTGTATTTAAAAGCGCAGCAACTATATTGATAATATTTAATACAATTATTTAATATTTGTGAAAATTTATTAAAATCTAACAAGTGTAAATTTATAGTGATTAATTTAAAATTATTAGAAGTGTGCTAATTAAAAAAATAATAAGTTTGTACTTATTAAGGATTTCTTTACTACATAGTTTCATATTATAGTAAATTTATTTTTATTAATCATTTTAAAGATATTTAAAAGTGCCAAATATTGATATATATATATATATCTCATATAATAATTGAAAATTTTAAATTGCAGATCTAATTTTCCTTTCATTGTTTTAAAACTAAAAATGTACAAAAAGATATTAAAATACATTATATATGGAATTTTAAAATAATTTGAAGTAGTATAATAAATCAAAATAGATCTATTTGCCTTTTTAAGGATATAAAAAAAATTTATTTAGAGAAAAATTCAATTGATGAGTCTCATATATATATATAGTATTAAATTGGTTAGAGTTCAAATAATAAAAAAGAATTTTATTACATCAATGACAGCCACTACTACAATACAATGCACAATCGGCATAATATTAAAATCTACCTTGATAATTTGTACAGGTAGTATGTAAAATGTATTTTATTTTATTGCCAACTCATTAGCTAAAGGAATGGTTGTGATTTTATATTCTAAATTTGCTGACTCATATTAAAGATATGTTTACAATCCTCATATGAGGTAAATCCAATAAAATTTGCACGGTAAAATATTCCTGATAAGTTTGCTAAGGTAATAGCCTAATAGGCATATTCTTTAATGTATTGCCAAAATTAATTATATTTACGTAGGGAAATGAGAAAAGTTTTCTTATCATATTTCTTTTTCTCTCTCATCTTTGACATATTAAATTTTTAGTTTATCTATTATTTTAATTTACTATTTTATATAATAAATTCAAATAAATATTTTTAAATAATTGAAAAAATATATTATCGTAAAAATAAATAAATATATATTTAATATAAATATTAAAAGGTTAAATAAAATGGCATGTGTCACAATCACTCCATTTTGTAATAGTTGAGCAAGCATTTATACAATTATCCCTACGTCTTGTTCAAGGGAACTATGTTGTAAGCGGGAAAGCAGCGAATGCACGTTAACAAAAGTGAACTCGACAAATGGGCGTGCTGTGATTGATGTTTTTTGCAACTTAGATGGGTAATTCATGAATTATAATCTCCATAGAAACCGTTTATTTAAATATTTAGGATAACCAAATAAAAAAATTACAATTAAATAAAACACTTGAAGAAAAAGTAAAAACTTGGACAGAGAAAAAATAACGTCAGAGATGAGAGAGAACCAAAGAAAAATTAGTTTATCGTGAATGATGTTAATTTTATCAGCTCATTAAATAGCATAGATATGATTATGAATTCACTTCGGTCAGATTCTCAGTCCAAGAATTATAAAATGAACTGCCGTTTCAATACCAAGTAGCCGATGCTGCAGCCTGCAGGTATAGACTTGAGGATGTATACAGCAGGATATCACTTGTTTGAGCACCGAGCATGAACATGTGTAGTGCATTATTCAGGATCAAAAACCATACATTATGTCTCCTAGTAGTGCGTTATAAATTTCAGTAGTATTAACATGACCTGTTATTTCTACAATAACCATAAACATAGTTCAACAAAGCCTCCTCATTTCATAAATTCAAGTAGGCGCAATCTTGAACTCCACAATTATGATCTACACACAGTTATATCAACATCATGTACTCTAGCAAGTCCTAAAAGCTCTATAGCAGGAAATGCATAAGAGCCACTACTTTCTTGAATTTTAAGTATATGCTCTGGTATGTTCACCAAGCGTCACCAAGCTGTTTAATTTGAAAATCATTAAGCATAACATGTTGAAGTAATAACCAGACTCTCTGTTGCTAGAAGAGGAAATACACAATTTATAAAGCAAACTGAAAATTATAATGAGAATTCCTCCCTGTAACATTGGCCATCTTGTATTTAATAGAGCTGTTATGACAATAACAATATTCCATCTTAATACAAATTAAAGAGGATGTGCCTCATATAGAAGAAACCACACGTCGATCAAATTTTCTCCTCTTGGCTCTTACCATATGTATCTCCTTCCGCCAAAAATCTCTGAATTTCGAATCCCATTGGAGTCCAATGGAGTAATCTGCTATGAATCCCCTTCTTTCAATGGTTCCTCTGACCAAACAAGGTACAGAAAAGTATGCTCTCCTCCTCCTACAACCAAGAAACATGGTGAACAGTGAAAAAGACTACAAATTAGCCAATGTCACTAGAAATGCTGTATGGATCATGACGCAACAATTAATTTCCACGCACACTCAAGGCTCCAAAACTCTACAATACATGCAATGTTGGTTATTTATTAATATGTATAATTTAATCTTTTAGAGAGACCTGACAGAAAGCTTTGTTTGAGATATTTACCTAAATAAGAAGCCAAGTAAATGCTACATGTTCCTTACATAGTGAACTTTAAATCATTTACTTCCAAAATTTAATCAAATGCTAATTTCTGCCTTGAGGAAGCATTCACTCTCATCACCCTCAATCTCACTCTCACTCTCTCTACTA